>SAUC01000159.1:0-59299 GCA_004335245.1 Didymella lethalis | reverse complement strand
CGCCCCTCCTGCTCACCCCCGCCCCGCCCTCCATGCTAGTCCTCTCGGGATGCGCCGGCGTAGTCCCCGGCTGCAGCAGGTGATGCCCCTCACAAAGCCACTCCTCCATCCGCCTATTCACCACCCTTGCAATACTCTCCGGCCAACACGCCTTCTTCCAGAAATTGCTCGCAGAGAGGAAGTTTAGATATACCGGGCCTGGCGGCACGGGATTCGTTGCATCCGTCGAGGTGCCGGGGATGTGGTGCACGACCGCCGCCGCGCGGACTAGGTGTTCGTTGGCGTACTGCACTTTCTGCGGTATGGCGGTCGGGAGGACGACTTCGCAGAAGTCTTGGAGGTGGAACGTTGGCTCTGAGGCGGGGAAGGAGGCGCTGCTGCAGTTGTATGGCCAGACTGTTGCGTCGAGGCCCGTGCCGCAGGCGTACATGGAGGGGGCGTCGGCAGCTGTGGTGTAGCGCCGTATGAGCACGCATTTCCCACGGATGGAGCCGAGGTAGGGGATTGTGGGGGCGGTGTGCCATTTGGAGGCGTTGGGGCCGATGTAGTGGTCTTGTAGGATGCGTGCGAAGTGTGAGTCTGTCGAGGAGCCTATGCCTTCGCGTTTGAGGGATACGAGTATGGTTTCGCTGGGGTGCGCGGCGAGGAAGGTGTAGCAGGTTTCGAGGATGGGGGTTAGGTATTTGGGACCTGTGAGGCTGATGGGGAATGCGCCGTGGACCAGGTACATGTGCTTTTTGCCGGGGTCGGATGCGTGGGTGGGCTGCGCGCGGATGTCCAGGAAGCGGATGCCGTTTTCGAGCTGTGTTTTGATGTCCACCGACTGGCACTTCACAGACGGTAGTGCTTTGTAGTAAGTGTGTGAGTTGTGCGTGCCTGGTATGGATATGGCGGAGAGTGGTAACGTGTCTGGTAAGTCCTCCATCCACTGTGAATAGTCTTTGGTTCTCTCCGATCGTATTGTTAGGTGTGGAGTGGGCTTGGAAGGGTGAAACAACGCTGTGAAGCTCTCAGATGGATTGGGCGAGAGAGGGGTGAACTTTGGTGTAGATTTCTGCGTGGATGTTGGGTTTGTGTCGACGCGGTGGCGAATGCCGTCGCACTGCTCTATTGTGAGACGTAATACATGGCTCGAGTCTGGTGCAGCAACCCCATCGTCCTTTCCAATTGCGCTCAGTGTGTATGACTCGAAGGGTTCCAGAGCAATATCTACATCCTTGCGGTTGAACGATTGGACATGTTCGCCCAGTTCAGGTGCTGAAGGTGACGTCGAGGTTGAGCTGTTGTTGCCAAAGAAGTAGCCGCCAGCTTTGCTCTTGAGTGCATTGGGATCCTGGAAGCGCTCGACGGATGTGATCGAGATCCTTTCGCTGGTCAGATTGCGTACAGTGAGCATTCCCCGTAATCCAATCACGGGATGATCAAGTCAATCAAGACAGCCGAAGATAATTGGCGTATGTACTTCAACGGTCGCGATTGTATAGGACTACAAGAGTTTGGAGATCAGAGCTCATAAATTAAGGGGCCAGAGATGTAGTAAGTTCCATAGGTATGTTATTGTACGAAATCGGTAGGTTGAGTGCCGATATATGAGTGAGATGATTGTTGATGGAAGGATGTAGTTGCGAGGTTGGGAAGCGAAGTGCCAAGAGTTCGAGTCAGCCTTGGACGCGTATGCCCTACCAGTGCATATCGCGTTTCCAGCTCAATTGGCCGTGGCAGTTATCAACAAGCTGGTTAGAACCGAGGATATCTCGAATCTAACGTCTGACAACGACATCTCCAACATAATTTCTGAAGATGTCATCTCGACTATCGTGCTGGACCGTCAAATGTACCATATCACGATCTGGGCCATTGGTAGGGCAATTGGATAGGCCATAACACGTTACGGGTATCGTTGGATTGTCTCATACTTCGTCACCATCCATTCATTGTCTGAACTTTTTGATTCATATTGATCTTGACATGGACGCCCCCATTTCCGTTGAAGCAGCTCCGTCCATCCCTGACCCGCCACATCACCTCCCTTGCCCCTGGTAGATGGTGACTAAAGGTACATTGGTGTGTCGCTAGCTGGAAAAGCCCCGGCAATGCAATGCTTCGTGATAGACTAATGAAGAAAGGAAAACACCACCGCTCGACGCTTATGCCTTGACGGCGTACTTGCGCTGAGGGAAGTGGATGTTCTTCTTCTTCTGCTTCTCGGTGACGAGCGACGACTCGTGCTTGGTGAGCCTTCGGCGGATGGCACGGGTCTGCTTGGATCGGAGGTCGAGGGGAAGGTACCTGCGCGCTGTTAGAGGAGGGCGGGGCAGGGGAGTCGGCCGGGACGCACTTCTTGCCCTTGTAGAAGAGCCTCAGCTGGGCGCGCTGGTTGGCGTTGATGACGGTGAGGACCTTTGCGATTCCCTTGCGGACGTCATGGATGCGGGTGAGCTTGGTGGACGAACCACCGGCGACCTTGGCAGTGCGGAGCGAGATCAACTCCCTGGGCCTGTCAGTCTGCTGTGCGCGTGTGTGTTTCTGCGGGTTCGTGCGGCGCGACGTACGACTTGAGGTCGGCGAGCTGAGTCGCGAGCTCGTCCTTGGACTTGTTCCAGAGCTGGGCGGTCTTCTGCGGCGGTTGTAAGTATGCGGGCGGGCGGTGCGGAGCGTGCGAGCGGGCGCGAGGGAGTACGTACGACCTTGGACTGAGACTGCGGCGGGCTGTTAGCAAAGGTTCGTGCAAGTTGGCCTGTCATGAATTCGACACGCTGCGACAGCAAATTTGCGACTGCCTGGGACAGCGACCACGGCCCATTGCCCCCGCCATCCCATTCCTTCTCTTTCCGCAAAGCAATTGTCCAGCAGCGTCCAAAAATCGAGAGCGTCCACGTACCATTTTGACTGTTCCGTTAGTATGACCGGGTGTTGTGGTTGGGGTCTCTCGCGTGTCTTCAATGTTCAAAGGTTTGTGGGCGCTAGACGAGCGCTGCAAATCGAACTTGGCGAACGTAACCGGATTGGGCGCTAGCGCGGCCAGGCGCGACCGCGGCATGATGCCAGACCACCGATCAGCGAGACGCTCCAGCACAGTCGTCGCAACAAACATTCGATTGTTTGGCGTGGACGTTGGGACATACGAATACCTCCAGGGTTGCATTGCACACGAATTCACGACCTCGTCACCGCTAGACCTACCTCCATCTATAATACAACCCACCTCATCCACCACACTGGACAGCTTCATTCGTGACAGCCACAAGCTACCTTCTTCTACGCCACCGGACATTGTATCCTCCACAGCCCGCGACTCCAAACCCTGCCCATGTCGTCCACTGGCGGAGGCTGGGCGCAACTGCGCCAGCAAGCGCGTGCGCTCGAGCAGCAGGTGCGCAGCCCTCGACTATTACTCTCTCCCCACCCGCTAACCAACCACACAGACAGAGACGCAGTTTCACACATACTCACAGTTTGCCTCGGCGCCCAACATCCCCCAGAAACCCTCCGAAGACGAGCTGCGCACAGAGACCAACCTGCAAGAGCTGCTCGAGAAGCGGGAAGCACTGGTCAGCCAACTATCACGCCTGCTCGACTCAGAAGCCTCGTCCTCGGCCGTGAAGCTCAACAACCTCGCCCGCCACCGCGAGATCCTGTCCGACCACCGCCGCGAGCTGTCCCGCATAAAATCCACCATCGCCGATGCGCGCAACCGCGCCAACCTCCTCTCCAACGTCAGAGACGACATCGACCAGTACCGCTCCGCCAACCCCGAGGCAGACTACATGCTGGACGAGCGGAGTCGCATCGACAACTCGCACAACGTCGCCGACTCGGTGCTGAGCCAAGCCTACGCCGTGAATGAGAACTTCAGGTTGCAGAGGGAGACGCTGGCGAGCGTGCAGCGGCGGATAGTCGGTGCTGCGAGCCAGGTCCCGGGCATCAACAGTCTGATGGCGAGGATTGGGTCCAAGAAGAGGAGGGATGGCATCATATTGGGGAGCTTCATTGCAATCTGCTTTTTGATGCTGCTTTGGTTCTGGTAGCCTCGGCAGCGTGACTTTTGGCGTTCAAGCACCGCGGATATCCATGTTTGTACAACTATCTTACACCATTAAGCTTTTGAGGTTCTCACCCTATGACCTCATGCCTTCGTCTCCACCAGCTTCCTAAACCCGCGATTCATATCTTCCATCTCCGTCCCCTCTGCATCCCCGCTCCCCGCCCACCTAATCCTGCACTCCTCATCCACAACATACACATACCCCACCCGCCCATTCAGCAGCCCAATCGTCTCGCGGATCTTCTCGCTCACACCCTTGCGCACGACAAAATACCGCCCCCACTCCTCCTGGCTGCGCTTCGCTTTTAGCTGCCACTTGAACAGCTTAATGATCCACGCCTTCATACTATTCTCCTCGATATTAACATCCACCATCTGCGCCCTCCCCCCAAACTCGCCCAGAATCCGGTGCAGCTCGGGATTCTCCTCGCGCCCCGTAAACGAACGCGCCTGCGTCTCGCCCCACTGCGACGAATAGACATTCACCACGCTGACCCTGCCCTGCAGCACCGTCGTCGTATCCGCGCTGTCGCTCTCCAGCGTGCCGCCGTGGAAATTCGGAAAGTACAGCGCTGCGTCGGCGCGGAACATGCGCGGGTTCGCCATGAACGTCTTGCCTGAGCGGTACTTGCGGATGTTTTTGAAGTCGCGGAAGTAGTTTGTGCCCCATTTTTCTACGAGATCGGCGCGTTTGGCGAGGTTGCGCTGGGACATTGTCATGCCGGTGTAGTCGCGCTTTATGCGTGGGTTGGAGGCGTTTTCGCCGGGTTGCGGGGGCGTGGAGAAGCCGATTGGGCGCCCGAGGGGCTTGGGGACGAAGACGTCGTCATCTTTTAGGGGTGGAGGTGTGGTGGGCTTTGGAGATTCTGGGGTGGAGGGTTTGGGTGCGGCTTGTTTCGATGCGCGCGAGGTTGTGAGGGTTCGAGAGAATTGCTGGATGATTGGGCGAAATGTGGGGCGAGTTTCGCAGCGGAGGCAGAGGTTTGAAGATGCGAGGGCAATCCGCCGTAGAGGCGCTGATAATCTGGGTTGTAACATGGTGATGTGTTGTACTGAGCGATTGAGATTCGTAAACTTTACGGATGATGAAAGTGAGCTTCACTAGCGTCGAATGCCACGTGCGGACGTGCTTCCGCGTTTGGTCGCCGACGCGCTGCTGCCTCTCGATTACACCAACACCCGGTCTCGAAATGCTACGCAGTAACAAGACTTATGGCAACATTACTTTCGCCAATTTTATACCTTGATGTAGACCAATACAGCAATTACAAAGCCAAGTACCATCATGACCGACGCTGATCTTACCGCAAAGCAAGCGTACTTCGACGAGCAAAAGTTACTGGATATCTCAGATGATGAGGGCAGCAATGGCGACGTTTTCGATAGGATCGAGAGCGCAATGGCAGAAATGCAGAACCCGAAACCTCCACGGCTTGCCCGGCAGACTAGCAGCTTTCTGGGACCAACACCAAAAGAAGTAAAGGCCGACTTCGACGCACATACTATACGACGGCGTGCACTCACTAGAGATGGTTTTAGGAGTCTTTCATGCTCAGCGACAGCTCCAGAAGCGGACTTGATAGAAGATTTACCGGTTGTCAAGCCACGAACAAGGCAGCTGTCCACTGTTGAAGGCGAGTCCAACAGCAAAATGAAACGTGTCGCATCCCTGCCCAATATGACTGGGCTCGAGCAGACGCCCTTTTACAAGCATATGGGTGTCATTCCCCGTGAGCTCAAGAACGGCAAGAACGTCAAACCAGCAGACAACATAAAACTTCTCCCTGAGCCCCATCAGCTATTGCGCGGCAAGATCGTCTACTTTTATCCAAATGACGATGTTAGCATGGTACGGCGGACTCGCATTCACAAAGTGATACAGCTTGGAGCAGCCTGGGTTAACAAGTGGCGAGACGATGTTACACATGTACTGGTCGACGATGTAAATCACACATATACACAGTTGCTACGGCATCTCAATCGGGCAGGCTTTACAGTGCGTCGAATCGGAATGAATCTTGCGACATTGCTGACAAGGGGCAGAAGAAAGTTGTCCTCGCAAAATTTGACCCGTACGTTGTCAGCTCCTGACTAAATGACGCTGCTGATGAAGCGTAGATATATACCGCAATGCATACAGTTCGGCAAACTCATGGATCCATCTGCTGCACGCTTCAATGTCAAAGGCGCACCGCAACGCGCACCGGGGAGTCAGATGCCAGACACACCAGTGTCCGAGGCGTCCGGCGAGTCACAAAGGTCACTCCAGATCAAACTTACTAAGAAGCAAAGATATTCTGTGCCATCTCAGAAAACAGACTCTGTCCCAACGGAAGGCACACCCAGTCAGGGCGAGAAAACTCCAGAGAGTTCGATGCAAGAACGGGTCGAGGACAGCTTCGTGATGCCTTCGTCGGAACCTGGCGAGGAGCTTGCTGAGCCTGCGATTCCGGACGCGGCATTTGGAGATGAGCTGCTACAGGCAATACGAGAGACGAAAGCAATTGCACACCTTCCTATCGACGACGACGATGATGAAGGATCTCCGACTCCCAGCGTCGTTGGTGCTGAAGACGCTGGTTCAGGCACTGACGAAGAGCGTTCCAAAATGCTCACAAAACCTGGCAAGAAGGGCCATGCAAACGAAAAGTCTAGATCTACTCGGTCATCGAAGAAAGGCTTCGACCAAAGTGGCTTTCAATGTATGGATCCAACCACTGGCGGGTACAACTCACAAAACCCCAATGCACGCACCATCCGGATCCTCGAAGAGATGGGCAGACACTACGACCAGATGCAAGACACCTGGCGCACTCTCGCCTACCGACGCGGGGTCGCCACACTGAAGAAGCAGGCTACGAAGATCAACACCGCAAAGCAGGCTGCAGCACTGCCTTTCGTCGGGTCTAGGCTAGCTGAGAAAATTGAAGAGATCGTGCTCACGAATCGCCTGCGCAAACTTGACAACACAAAAGACGACCCCCTGGACAAAGTCCTGCGTCTCTTTCTCGGTGTGTATGGTTGCGGTCTTGTGCAAGCGAATAAATGGATCTCAGCCGGGCACCGCACGCTCGAAGACCTCCTCGCAGAAGCCAGGCTCACCAACAGCCAGAAGATCGGCATCGAGCACTATTCTGACTTCAACAGCCGCATTCCACGTGCCGAAGTCGCCGCCCACGGCGCGGTTGTGACAAAAGCTCTTAGAAACATCGACAAGAAATTTGATGCTACAGTGATGGGCTCATACCGCCGCGGCGCAAACGACTCTGGCGACATCGACATGATCATCACGCATCCCAGCGCCTCGCTCGCCCAGATCCGCAGCACGGTATTCGACATCCTCGTGCCACCACTCTTCAAAACCGGATTCCTGAAAGCGAGTCTCGCGACCTTGCGCAAGCACGACGCCAGCGGCACGAAATGGCACGGCGCGTCCTGCTTGCCTGGGAGCACAATCTGGAGGAGAATGGACTTGTTGCTCGTACCCGCGAGCGAAATGGGCGCTGCGCTGCTTTACTTCACTGGCAACGATATTTTCAATCGGAGCATGCGTTTACTAGCGCGAAAGAAAGGTATGAGACTCAACCAGAAAGGGCTCTACAAGGACACCAAACGTGGCAGGAGAGGCGAGAAACTGAACGAGGGAACGCTGGTGGAGGGCCGGAGCGAGAGGAGGATTTTCGAGGCGCTGGGCGTGCCGTGGAGGGAGCCCCATGAGCGCATCTGTTGAAGTGGTACTGTTCAAGCGCTGTGGTGGCAGAACCACAGCATGGCCCTAAGGACTGGTGAGATGTTCCGTGTAAAGCTTGTACGCGCAACACGTGGACCTAAGTGTGGTGTCGCGTCAGAGCAAGGTTGAATATAGATGGACGCTACACGGGTGTTACGCTGTGTCGCGTCAGGGTACAAGCAGAGCCTCATGTACTCATTTCAGCCCCACTTACCACGACTTACAGGGTTCGACGCAAACTCTCATTGCATTGAGCTTCATTCAATGCCTACGCTTTCCACCGAGCATAACAGATCCTGAGTGCGTCACACTTTTCCCACGACCACGTAAAGGCGCAGCACCTCAAGAATCCCAGTCGATGTGTCATGTATCTCTTAATGCGAGATCAGAAAGACTGCTGCAGAAACACGCAACCCCGCCTTGTGGTCACGGCGGAACAGAAATCGTACGCATCTAGCCAACGTCTCGCCAGAGGCAGCGGGACCTGCGTACTGTCCTCTCGACGAATGACGTGGATCCGCACCGATCAGCCCTGAGATATGGGGGTACGTGTCCGTCGTCCCAAACCCGTGCCTAATCGTACAAGATCTAAACGTCCTCCACGCGTCACAAGCGAGGTCTAAAACCTCACGGGCTCGGAGGTCAGTTCGATGGTTGGAAATATCGTCTGGCGTGCAATATCAGTGTGTTGCAGTGTCTTCCCATCTCACTGTGCCCTACATAATGTAACACCTAGAAACGGTCAGTTGACGAAATCGACGACGGTCAGATGCTCGGATCGATATGACAATGATGTGCACTGCATCACATTCCACAACGAAAAACCGTATAGAACCCTCACCTCACCTCACCCCATCCCATCCATCTCCTCACATCTCTCCAACCCACATCCTCCACCCCCACAAACCCACACCATGAAGTCCACCCCAACATCCCTCTTCCTCTTCTCCCTCCTCGCCCTCGCAAGCGCATCTCCACCCCCAACTCACCCGAGCTCCACACTAGCCGAGAAACCCGCCCAGGTGGAGAAAATCTGCGTTCCGAAGTGTAAGTTTACTCGGTTGATGTGTTGGGTTGTGTTTATGAGGCTAACGGAACGAGTCACGGGGCCGACGGAGGCAAGGCAGTGTTGTAGTGGGAAGTGGTTTATGCATACGGGTATGGCTTGTTGGTGATTATGGGGGGTTGAGGGTGGAGCGAAGTGTGGGAAAGTGTGCTGAACGCTTCTTTTAAGGGAGTGGAGGGTATTTAATGGAATGGGTGGTTTCAGTTGATAGGCGTGATTAGGTTGATAGGGGGATAGAGTGGTTGGTGTTTTGTTGGGGGGTGTATGTGTGAGATTAATTTGTAAGGGTGGGTGTGCGGATGGAATATGGCGTAGCGAAGCGTTGATGTTGGTGTGCTGGTTAGATGGCCTAGCAGATTTTATCAGTATCGATAGTCAGGTATTCAACTTGTATGCATGAAGGGCTCGCTTGGATTCTCTTTTGTTGGGTCAGTCGGGCGAAGGAGTGGAGTTTTCAAAGGGACAGCACTTTTAAAGCTAGCAAAACACTCTGGAGTGATATTGGGAGGGGGAACAGTATCTATAGCTTCTTAGTGGCTATAAAAGTCTGGCTCGAGGCGTATATGTAAGAGAAGAATATGTGTATTGCCTTATAACGGTTCTTGGGTTTTCACTTGGCCTATTGTGTTGTCGTTTTCTGAAAGTGATCCTTATATTATACAGACTCTGCAGGCTTGGGAGAGAGTTCATCATAAGTATGTCCTGAATGTCTGAGAGGCAGCGTCTTTATGTGCCAATAGTCTAGGGGAACTCACTTGAGAATTGTCGAAAGGCGTCTCACGTGTGGGACGGCGTCTCCAATGGCATCACTATGGTCCTCGAGAAGCTTGTTCATGTGATCTTCGGCTAACAACAAGATATTTCACTCAGCGTCGTTCTGAATGTTTGTGCCATCGGAGAGAGACTTGTGTGCATCTTGCAGCTTTTTTCTGAGCTCTTTCTTGTCGGCACCGGTTACTTGTTGGATTTTTCGCAAGAGGTATTTTTTATCGATCTTAGTTTTTCCGTCATCGCTTGGAAGCTGCGTCTGAGCCGAGTACGCCATGTTGACGCCTTGAAGGATCTTCATAGCGCCTCCTGGCGCAAAGAGACACTGTCCAATCGCGTCCAGGACGTCTGGCGTTGGAACACTAAAAGCATCGCGCACGGTTTTTTTGCAGGCTTCTAGTACACACCTGCATCGCAGATCTTTGTTCTGCTAGACCGCTATTCACAATTGTTCCCCAGAGCAGACCTATTGCCTTGACCAACCTCGGCTCTACCAGATAACACCACTCCACAGACGTCCAGACGGTGTTCCGTATGCTTACACATTCTTCTCGACAAGACGCCCAAAGGCGAACTACCACTCCGAGCAACCAACATTAGTTGGGCGTACACCCGAACTCGATGACCAGAACCAAATTTAACCCGCGTGACGGTGCGAACATGAAAAGGAGTTGCGATTTTGCCAGTTTCTGAAAGGAGATGCACCTGGTTGCAGCATAATGAAGTGTAGTTTCGTCGACTTTGCTCATGGCTATCAAGAGTCCCAATCACCGACGCCCACATTAGTATGGCGATATGCGCCAAGTCAGATATAAAGTGCACTAAGCCGTTTAAATTCCTCGAGTATACATGCTAGGAGATGAACGGCTCTGAGAAGATACTTGACTTTTCGTTGCGAGGTTGGCAGCATCAGGTCTCATCCGGACGGATTATCGCTTACATGTTCGACTTACTGAACACCTTCAGCCAGAAATCTCGTGTTCATTGACACAGATACAAGGATCGCAGGACCTATGTCCAGGTCGAACGTGTTGCAGTGCTATTGCAGCAGCAGCCTTCCTGGCCGATAGCTTCTGAGTGATACCAGTCACCCCCACACATATAAGAGGCTTCGAGGCTCAAAAGATTCGCCTAGTGTGTTGTATTTCGAGGGCCGGTAGCTCGGGTCATGTACGGACGGAGAGTCTCGCCGTTGAGCGCATTATCCGATTGAGCCTGGCAGTATCTCACACATTTAATCGTCGCTCAGCCCGCTTCTTAGACGAGACAATAGACCCGACCTCTTAACAGGCGTCCTTAATCTCTGTAATTTGGCCTTAGTATGCACACAGTTGCGGAGGATTTTCACACTGCGTAAGCGTACTCTCAATCACTCGGAGATCCAGATTCGGGCCAAAATGCGCACCTAGCTCCCGTCGGCCCTCGTAAGTCTCTGTGAACGCCCGATTCCTGTGACTCAGATTCGACATGGTCGTGTGGGACTGGGTCCTGCCCTGGACCCATACTACTGCGCTTCTTCAAGGGTTAAATATCGACACTCTATCGTCGACATTGTATGAGCTCTGTGCCGTTCGCGGGAGGCTATCAGAAGGACTTTACTTGTCAACTGCGATCATTGAGGTAGCATCGCTGTAGGCGCGTTCTGTTAGAGAAACACCCTGTAATCGCCTACATTGCAGGTTAGACATACTTCAAGTAAGTGCATGCTACCTCCTCATCTTTTGTGCGGCGTATGTGCCTCACTACATGAAGAACAGACACGCATGTTGCCGACCTCAAGATAACAGAACGCTTAATCAAAAAGACATTCCCTCTTGCGCCAACACTTTGACAGCCAATCAATACTTAAGCAAAAAAGTATGTGCGACACCTGTGTGATTCGAACACACGCTCCCGAAGGAATTGGCTGACTTAGATCCTGAGATTTATAGCAGGCCAACGCGTTAACCACTCTTTGCGCTTGTTAGCTGGTGGTTCTTCATTGTGAGGTGTTTGGTGGAACTTACCCGCCAAAGTGCCATTAGATGGATTGATGAGTGAAGATCAAATTTTATCTATTATAACCTAGTTCACTGCCCACATGATGCAGACCACCCCTCTTACAATTCGCCGCCCATGCGCCGAGAGCTGAGTTCGGAAAACATCTGCACTATGCTACAAGCAATCAATGAGCACTTTTCAGGACGCAGACAAAGTCCCTGCGAGCGCGGTGTGCAGAAACGCGAGAGTGAAGAAGTTTGGAGGTTGCAAGGCAGAGAAATTTTGTCACATGCGCCACCCCAGCAAGTCCGGGGAACGGCGCGGACCTCAACCACGGTACCACAACTACTCACTCTTGTCAAGCAGACTACACACGTCCTCTTCGCGGGAATACTCACACAACCCAGCTCTTCACATTCTGATATCACTTGGTGCCCATGACTGAACAAACCCCGAAGCTGGACCAGGCACGAGCAGACTCCAACTGCAGGCTAGAGGGCTGGTGTATCAGTCTCTTTGCACAGTATCACAAATTCTCGCGGAGGTAGACAGAGCGCGAGTCCTCAGATGTAAACACGCTTCCAACCTAATCACATCGACTCGCCAGACGAGGCATGTAGCAGCCGGCCGCGGGAGGCTTCGGGAAAGGCGTCAGTTTGAGCGTGGTGAGGCGCTTGTACTGTCGCGATTGGATTGGTCGCGATGCAGCCAAGCGGGAAGCAGGCGCAGGCGGCTGAGAACGAAGCTGGAAGATTGGAGAAGGTAGGAGTAGGCGGACTGGGACATTGCAGCTGGAAAGAGACTGGTACTTTAGCAGAAGGATAGCGGGCGTTCTTGCATCGATGCTGTGGTGTGGTTTGAAGGCTGCTGTAAGGTCGTTGCCCGGTGGAAGTGGGAGCGCTGCGCGGTCAGCAATAGAGGTCTTCAGGACGGGTTGTCGTTATAGGAAGTTTCTCAGAGGGTTGACTTCGCGCATAGACTTGTTTTCAGAGGTATGCGTCTCTTGCTAATCTTACACGATTCGGGAGGGGCTAAGCCCTACATGCCTCGTGGCTCTAGAGTTGAGTCGTCAAGACACTGCGATGCCTCGTTGCCTTACCACGAGTAGCCATCTTCATGAGGCGCATGCTGTGGGTGTAGTACATCTGACGCTGGCTGGACGGACCTGTTGGTAGCCATGTGCTGATCGTTGGGATTCACTGCAGTCAGCCCGCAGTCAGCCGGCTCGGATCTACGTCCGGATCGCAGTGCTGCGTTCAGCTTCTTGATAGGCCTCAACGATGTACCAACCGTAAGGCCTGGTGACTGACCGGTGGTGATGGACAGCATGGAAACTGATTGGTACCTACACTGCCCCTTGGTGCAGGACAGCCTTCAGCCCTGTATGTCTTGCAGCCGGCCATCCCGGCCTTCCGGTGTAAGTTCGACAGCGCCACACCCAACATGCATTCTGTTGGCGATTCTCATATTCATTGGTGGTGCTTTGATATAGAGGGTCATACAGCTGGAGCTGATATTTGTCGAAGGGTACACCATGCAAGGCTGGGTTCCTCAGGCTCAATTGAATCATACGTGATATATAGACTCAAATTCAGAAGAAGCACAAGCAGCACTTGCTCACATCACCACCTCCATTTACGTGAGTCTGGCTTTCTACTCCCGCCCAAAACATCTCGCTAACCACTCATCCCAGCCCAACCCATCATGTCCACCTCTTCATCCCACGAAACGCAACTGCGCGCCAGACGCTCATCTCTCATCCGCCAAACCACCAGATCAGCCGTCGGGGTGGGCACATCCGGATTCCTCGGCACCGTCTGCCAGGTATACTACATGCTCCCCGTTGCCGTTGCCTCTGCCCTCGGGTTATCAGAGGCCCAAAAAGAACTCACAAGCGTCGAAGCCGAGATGACCCACCTCGGCCTGCGTCTCCGCGACCGCGACCTTTTCATCCACGGCTTCTACGGCGTCTCGCAGAAGGTCATGCTTACGACCGCGACGCTCGGGCATGACGAGGCATACGCGTTTCTGAAAAACCTCGGTCTCGCGCCCAGTTTCACCAGCAGCTACAATGCGCTTTTCGAACGCTCGAGTCTTCTGGAGAGCATCAATGGTTTCTTCAACACACCCGTCGATGCGGCGAAAGCTGAGCTGGGGCAGCCTCAGATCGGAGACTCGATGACGGCGCCGCAAATTGCTGCCATTGGCGGTGCGGCTGTAGGGGTTGAGTATGGGACGAATCGAGCGGGTGAAATCGGTCGACAGATAAGAACAGATATTGAAAGAAGTTCCGAGGCAAGGCAGAGGTTAGTGGTGATGTGGTAGAACGAGTCTGGCGCTTGCTGACGTGTAGCAGACACTAATATCTGTTGCAGTGCAAGTCGGTCCTATGTGAACCTTGATCGTCACTTCTGTAAGTATTCTGGACTAGCACGCCTCAGAGCATGTATATATCGGCACCTCCTAGCTAGCAAGTAACTCGAGCGCAGTTTCCATCATTTTCAGCGGCAGTTCACGCCGCGACAATATCTGATCTATTACACGCAAACGTAAGTCGAGAACACGACCCCATATCGACAGCAACAGCAGCATCTGCACACCTCCATCTACTCGGCCTTAGATTCTCGTAATTTTTCCTTTGCAAGCAGCAGCCGTACAGATTGCTGTTACTTCTCCTGTGTCGTTTCCAATGTTGTTACTATATTCTTATCGTTCTGCCTGCTACTCGCTGCTCCTTAAGTGTACCCATCTTCGACATCTGTAGCGGACATGTGAGTTGCTCAACACTGAGATGATGTGATGCAGATATCCCGGACCACGCCGAGCCAAACCACAGCGTTATAACATTATGAGATTGGGTATCTAAGCCTCACACAAATCTTATCTTACAGTAGATCAGAGCCGATCTTCCCACTTGATATCGTACCCGCCCTCCTCCCTCCTCTCACTCCTCCCCTTCCGCCTTACCTCCTCAACCGGTACCAACGGGACTCTTTTCTCCTTCTCCTTCCCCGCACCCACCCTCTTCTCGCTTTGCCTAAACTTAACCTTCTCGACAAACTCAGCGCGCTTCACACCGCGAGGTTTCTTACTCGCCAGACTCCTCGTGAGCTTCTCCTCTGCATCCTCGATGCGGTCGCGCGTTACGCCCGGGGACACAATCGAAGCGATGTCCTTGGCGCTAAGGTGAATTTTCTTGTAGCGCACGCGCCACGTGCAGATATTCTTGTGGTGGCCGAAGTACTGGCGGGAGACATCAAGGGTGGGGAAGCCGACGAAGGATTCTGTGTTGGTGTCGGTGTTGATGCGGAATATGGCGGGGAGGTTGTTGATGCGGAGGTCGGCGGTTGTGAGGAGGGAGAGGGCGGTGAAGGCGCGGCTGGGGGATTTGTAGAGGGTGTCGCGGGCGCGGAGCATGTTGTAGTCGTCTTTTGTGAAGAAGCGGAGGCGGAGGGGGGAGGTGCTGTTGTTTTTTATGGCAATCCACCAGCGGTTGTCGAAGAGTTGGAAGTCGCTGTTCGCTGGCTTTGATGCAGACGAGTCGGGCTGTGTGATCGGGATGACGTGAGAAGGTGGATAAACAATTTCTGCCGAAGCCCCGGGGCGGTTCTCTTTAGGTTGACGGGTGAGGTACCAGTCCATGTTATTCTGGCTTCTCTTGCCGTCTTCCTCGACAGCGCCAATCGTCCCGGCCCACTTGCGCCACCATACCCCATAGACACAATAGCTGAAGGTGATTTTGCGAGTACCAGTGAGATCCATCTCTTCCAGTTCCTGAAACTCGGGCCAGATGTTTCCAGCGCTGGCTGCGAGCTCGGCCAGTGGTGGGTCTTCTCGTGGCGAGACTAGTTGTCCAACTCGTGCCAAAAGGTAGGTCGCAGTATTCCTGACCTTCACCAGATCAGACTGAGTCAGCCTATCATTCGGCTTTCTTGTATAGATTATATGGTTAACCAGTCGGCGGAACGAAGGGAATCTGACCAGCAGCGAGCCTGCTTGGATATCCAACTGGATCCGGCACTCATGGAACAGTCGTTCTGCCTCTTCCTTGTGCGTAGCAACACGTTGCTGCATGTGGCTGGAGGCGTCTACGAGCGACTGGATGCTGAGCGCAGCAGGGAGCTTGTGGTGCTTCATCATGTGACGGACTGCGTTGCGTGATGTGTATGTCTGCAGCATATTCGTTTTGTCTTCTGCCCAATCAATATCGCGGTGTTTGCATGTAGCAAGGAGACGTGCTTTGGAAAAGTCGAGTAACGGCCTCAGAATCTTCACGCCACCGCTCTCGACGGGGAACGGCAGGTGCTCTAGATGGCGGTTTTCGAAGCTGCTGTGCACGACTCCACTATGCGATATCCCATGCAGGCCATGACACTCGGGAATCCATTCAGTCGGTTTCATCGCTTGCAAACCGAGGCGTAGACGGCCGCTCGCAAAGCGCATCAGGACGGTCTCAGCCTGGTCATCGGCATGGTGCGCTACCATTAGACTGTGAATGCCCGCGTCATGGCAGGCTCGCCCGAGTGCCTGGTAGCGGAGAACACGTGCATCTGTTTCGAAGTGCTTGTGATCGAGAGGGTCGAAGTCGGCGGGCCAGGAAAGAGGCAGGACTGAGGCATTCATGCCAACTGAATTATATTAGCATGGTGCATCGTACAAAGAGTGCATGATTTCTTACACTTTGTCCGGCACTGCTCTGCCACCCACTCAGCCTCCTCAGTGCTCCCCTGGCGCACTTTATGGTCCACGATGAATGCGTGCGCCAGACTGCGATACTTCCTTGCGGCCGTGAGCTGCGCATACAACGCAGCAAGAGCCATGGAGTCAACGCCGCCACTTATGGCCATGCCCAGCCTTCGCCGGCCGCTCTCGAGGTGCCATTTGTCCCAGCCCGTCTTGTGCAGAGCGGCCTCGAACTCATTGTTCGAGATGGGCAGGCTCGCCTGCTCGCTGTACCACCTGGTATTGCGCCATGCCGCAGCAGAGGAGGCTTTCCTCACGCGGATGACATTGCTTCTCCACATAAACGTCGCATTAACGTACAAATACAAGAAGAAAGGACGACCAGACGCAGCGTGCGAGGTGAACTGGCTGTATTCGGCAATGCACAAAGCTCGACGCGTCGGTTCCGAGGTCTCGCAGCGGGCGTGCACGGACAGGTCTGGAAATTTCTACGAGTGAAGAGCTCCAGCATCTCATTAGCGGCCGACGTCCGCATCTCCAATCCTCCACCCTCAAGCACAACAACTTCCCTTTTCGAGATACCCCGTCTTTCATCCCGTTTTCTAATCAACATGGTACGTCACCCCTTCCATCTCTCCCCTGCGACACGCTCCAATGCGCCCAGCACCCAATGCATCACATCACATCACATACACCCCAAAATCAACACTAACACCCCCCAGTCCGCCCTCAAGTCCATCCGCTCCCTCGCGCCCCTCCTCGACCGCGTCCTCGTGCAGCGCATCAAGCCCGAAGCCAAGACCGCAACCGGCATCTTCCTGCCCGAGACTGCCATCAAGGAGCTCAACGAAGCCAAGGTGCTCGCCGTGGGCCCCGGCGCATTCGACAAGTCGGGCAACCGCGTGCAGGTCAGCGTGCAGCCGGGCGACAAGGTGCTGATCCCGCAGTTTGGCGGCTCGCCTATCAAGGTCGGCGAGGAGGAGTACAGCTTGTTCCGGGACCATGAGTACGTTACAAGACATCAGAGGATAGTGTGGAGAGAGGACTAACGTGTGCAGGCTCCTTGCTAAGATCAACGAGTAAGCTTGTGGTTGGAATTTGATGAGCCTCGAAGAAGTACGATGTATCGATAATGTATCAACACCGCCCTTGACAATGGACCGTCTGCATCTCCTGTCGGCGTTTTGGCATGGGCTTGAAAATCTGGGGCTCTTGTATTGAAAGCGACATGTGTAATTACAATGTAAAGACTGGCGAGGATGTGCTACGAAGTAGACGGAAGAAATGCAAATCTCCGCTATGACAACAACACTGGGAAACGTATTCGCATTCACACACTAGACACAGACGCACTGACAACGCAGCCAGACCAAGACTGCCTGATCACAAGTCCATCACCACGCCGAATTCCCACCTCCAGCACCCCACTGCCTGCCATCACCCTGACCCTGACTCTGACCCTGTCCTTGGCCCTGATCATATTGATATCCACCCTGCCCCGGATTCTGATAATTCTCAAACCCCTGCTGATACCCCGTCGGTACGCTATAACTCGGCTCATGCACCTGCCCACTCGCAAACTGCTGCTCCCCCCATCCATACCCACCCGTCGGCACCGCATCCGCATGCTCAGCGGGAGCCTGGTACGGCTGACTGCCATCATAGCTGCTCTGGTACGGCTGGAACGTGCCCCACTGCGAGGGCTGCGGGGAGGGCGACGGATGGTACGCAGCGCCCGCAGCGGGGGCGGAGAAATCGCCCTCAGGTCCATCGCGCTTGCCAAAGGAAGAAAACGCGCTGCCGAGCCCGCCGGGCAGCGACGAGGTCAGGCTGCCGAGCAGACCACCTCCGCTGGAGGACGAGGCCGCGTGGCTGGCGTTGAAGTTGTAGTTACTCCCCGCGCCGTGGGCGTGCCCGGCATGCGCGTGTGCGCCGCCTGAGAACTGGTCCAGCCCGGCTGCGCCGTGGCCCGCATGGTCGTCGCCGCCCTTGTGGTTGCGACCTGCCTTGACCGACTCCGAGGAGAGTAAGTCGTTGAGGTCTTTGCCGTGGTAGTTGTGCGCCCAGTCCTGTACGACGCGGTACATGTTGTTGTGGACTTCGGAGCGGGGGTCGCGCAGCGCGGGGTGGTGGAATACGCTTATGCAGTCGGTGAGGACTTGGTCGACGGGCACGTCTGGGTGGTCGAATGCGTACATGACGCGGGGAACGACGTATTGGAGGATCTGGACGGCGACGAGGCCGGCGGGCTCATTGAGGATGTTGGAGAAGTGGTCTTTGGAGAGCATTGAGTGCGTGGGGTCGGTCGAGGATGGGTTGTTCCAGACGTCGAACTGGTGCTTGGCGGAGGACTCGAGGACGGCTGAGGATCCGGTCTTGAGTTGGGCAGAAGCGGTCTTGATGATGGGGAGGACGAAGGGCGCGAGAAGCGACAGTACGAACAATGTCACACGCTCCGTGATGGTATCGATCAGCTTCTCAAGTCCCGGGATCTTAGAGACGATCTCGGAGATGCTGCGGACCACCTTATCCCTGAAGACTAGAATGGGATAGATCTTGGGAATGACAGTGGCTGGGTCAGTGTTTGTTCCTGGAATGTTGGGTCCAGGAGGACCGCCGACAGATCCTGGTGGTGCATCGAAGGTAGGCGGAGGTCCACCAAACTGATCCTGTCCTCCAGCCCTCGAGCCGAAGTCGTCATAACCTCCAGAGCGGTAGCCGTGTCCAGCATTGGCCGAAGATTGAGCATCAGACGACGCCTGCAGTGATTGTGCTTCTTGGATGAGGCCACTGGTGCCAGGTACCTTGGAAAGTACATCTGTCAGGCCGCCCAAAGGTCCAGAACCGCTTCCCTTGGTGTTGCTGGTCAAAGCATCTGACAGTGTAGTATCCATTTGATCAATCTCAGCGGAGCTGATATGGTCTGTCGCCTCTCCGAGTACAGAGTGGAAAAAGTCAACTCCACCAAAGGTACCCGTGACAAGCGGGAAGACATGCTTGCCACGAAGATTAATACCAGCCTGGGCACCAACGTGAGGGAAAACGTTGTGGTATCCAAGCTCACGTAGAACGAGCTCAGTGTAGTTGGTATGCGCACCGTAGTCTTCAAGGCAGTGCAGAGCCTGACCCAGGCATCGAAGAGCTTCGCAAAGATCCTCTTCTCTGCCACGCTGCCCTGAGGGACCATGGGTGTACATCCGGCCAAAATGGATCGCTCTGGAAACGGAATACCTCACATAGCCAGCTGATGTCGCCCATGGGCCTTGCTCGTTAGCAATGTAGTTCTTCATTCCGGTGTTTGGATCAACGGCAAGCTCGGCCTCCGAGACTGGACCTCGAAGTCGCGGATCAAATTTCCGGGCGTCTACATTGTCGGCATAGTCCTTGGGGTTGTCAATGTGCTCCTCAGGTCTGTAGGTTCCAAGACGTTCAGCAGTCACTTCGAACTCTCCGGTAGCGTAGCCAAAGGACATGAAAGAAAGGATCCACACCAGCACGCGGATAGTCTCGCCCTTGGCGTTCGTCAGTTGTCGGATACGCGGCACAGTCGTTTACGTCGACTTACTTGGACCTTGCTAAGAGTCGCAGTATCGACAGCCTGCGGAGTTCAGCATCGTCACTTCGCGTCTGATTGAAGCAGCGTACCTGTGAATAGTCTCGTAGCCAGTTGCCAAAGTACACACGCTGTCATGCATCAGCCACAGTCCTAACTCGCCGATCACCGGCCAAGCTTCATACCTTGATCATCATCGACTTCCATTTGTGGCCCTTTATGCACGCGACCGTCGCGAGCATGTCCTCGATATCGCCATGACGCCAGTTCTTTCCCTCGATCTTGGAGATAGACGCGATATTTCCCGCGCCAAAGGCGTCTGCCTTCGCAGGGAGCAGGACAAGAATCGCAATTGCGACGAGCAGCAGATACTTTGCAGAACCAGCCATTGTTGCGAATCGCTGGATGTGGAGTGAAGAGGGAGAGCAGAGTAGTAGTAAGAACAGAAACGGGATCTATCGCGCCGTCAGCTGCTAGGTTCCAAGTTGTGCGGTTACGTTACGCCACAGCCAGTAAGGAGGGAGCGACCCACCTTGACTTTGGCAGCCACGCCTCTCATGCGCCCTGGTGCATTCTTCGAAGGCTCATACGAGGCTGAGAAGAGGTGCACATCATCTTAGCTCCCGAATCAACCGCCTTTCACAAGGCTGCGCCGCACATCTTGCGTTTGCATGTGCCACACGTGCCCCACTTTCTTCGCGTTGCGATGGCGATGGAGGGGTCAAGCGAAACATCGCAGAGGTCTTTCGAGCTGAACGACCCCGAACCTCCAGTCTTGCTTACGCTTACTTCTGCCCAATAATGCGATACGCAGCAGAACGCAGCTCACAGGCGGCTATGTATTCAGGGCCTTCGAGCTTGGGTTTCCTGTTGCCTGGTTTGTACTGCAGTTCACCTGAACGTCAAACGCAGTTTGGACCTCTAGCAATTAATTGCATCATGTTCTGAAAGCAAAAATTATAACGGCAGCAATTCTAAGAGCGTTGCGCCATCATGCCGCACACCACTGACCGCGAGGATAAACGCCGTTCGGGTACACAACTTGGCAGCTACCAATTCGACAACGCGCGTCGCCAGCTTCCATCACCACAATCAAGACCAATCCGTTCGAGGACATAAGCTACAACTTAGATCAAGACTTTGACCAGCCTAATATGACCGCTCTGACTTTCCAAAGGCTTGCCCAAGGAGCCTCCGGACCCGACGCAACAATCAACGCAGTCGCAGATATCGAAAGCAAAACTCGTGATGGACTCACTCTGCTTATCGTGGCCATCAAGTCCTCGGATGTCCTATTGACTAAGCTCCTTTTACTCCAGGGAGCCGATCTGCAGCACTATTGCAAGGCAAGCCTCCTCTGTTCCACGCTGTCGAAAGTCGAAACCATGGACCACAGCTCCTTCGACTCCTACTCGACTTTGGCGCAGGCCCCGGCACAACCGACGGTCCAGCAAAGATGAATGCGCTGCACTGGGCTGCGGCGATCGGCATGGCCGATGCTGCGGAGTACCTCCTGTCCCGAGGTATCGACATCGAGCAGATCTGCGTTGGAGAACACACAGCCCTGCACGTAGCGGTCGGCACCGGGCATTTGAAAATCGTGCAGCTGCTTCTTGCTCAGGGTGCCGACCTGTCGAGAAAAGGCGAAGTAGGGGACAATGCCTTGGCTCTCGCTTCTTCCAGGGGCTACACAGGCGTTTGCCAGCTGCTGATCAAAGAAGGTCTGTCTGCTGATGGCTCCGACCAGGTGCAGAGTGAGTACAGAATTGCTATGGTTAAACAGTTCGCGATAGGCTGGTCCACTATCATTACTTGCCCTTTGGAGCTTTTATGAGTTTGACCATGCTCAAGTTGTGGCTTGTGGAATTGAAAAGGATGCGGAAGATGCCAGAGCAGATGCATGACACGACACAGCGTGCAGGCTCACGCACACGCAGAAAATGTCTCTATCATATAACTAACGAAGGAACACTCTCACACGTATGTGCAGAGCTCAAATTAACTCCTAACAATCTTGTTCTAGACTGCCTCGAATATAACAGCAGCGAAAACTCAAGCCAACACAAATATCCGTATATGACAGTATGCACATCAAAACTGACTACCTCGCAGTCTTCTGGAATCTATCCTGCCCTGAGAGTCCCCATCCCAGATTCAATGTAATAAACGGAGCACTCAACGAACACGAACGATGTGTGGAGCAACACCCCGCGAAATTCTGAAAACACAAGGTTTGGTGCAAATTCGTCGAATATTGAGCATCTCTCGTTCATAGCTCACCATGGGGTAAAATTCATCTTTCACCGCCTGTAATCGTAAGAATGGTTCAGCATGATAGCACCCATGAGACTTGTGGCGTGGAACATAGTCATCGTCAACTGTGGTTCGCGACTCTAGGGTCCTCGGGACACTGCTCTATAACACTCACCCGCAATGTACTTAATCTTTCTGAATTCGCTAGCTACTCTTTATCATAACCCAAATAACGCTCGCTCAAATCCAAAATCCCGTGAATACAATAGAACTTCAACAAACCAACATGTCCAAGCCCTCTCCCTCTTCCTCAACCCACGCAAACAACTGGCTCTATCACAACGAACCCCCCCTTCACACCCTCCCAACCATCACACCATCCAAAGCAACTCTCGACGCCCTCGAAAACATCGCCCAAAACAGAATCCCCCTCCTAGGCTTCCCCCATCCCAACCGCGGACCAATCCCCTCTTCCATCCGCAACGCATGGGAAGTATGCGAGCAAACACTGCAACTGCGAGACTTGGTCGCTAGCTCCTCTCCCGTACTATCGGAGGGTCATCTTGATTTCGGACCCATTGGGAGGCCAGTCCCGAATCCGCCTCCGACTCCGCCTCCGTCTCCTGTGCGGCGTGGTGATGGGGTTCTGGGGTGGGATGTGGATGAAATGGGTGCTTCGCCGTCGGGGCTGAAGCAGAGACACAACGCCTACCACCCACCCACGCCGGTGCTTTACCCTGTTGATGATGGTGTCGAGCGGAGTGAGTTCTCTCTGAGTAAGGGGAGTATTTCTTGGTTGAGAACGGAGTTGATGTTTTCTTAGATACCGATGCCCCTGCGAATACGTTCAACTTCGAGGTCAACAGGTTTGAGACGGGTAGAGACGCGCTGTGGTATGCTCTCCGTAGGGTCCGCAATCGCCGCCCACAGGAATGGCGCAGAGGTTTGACCGAGGTGCTTGCGAGAGAGCCGGAAAGCTTAATGTTCATCATGAGGCTGGCCGATTGTGGGGGAATGGAATACTAGTTCAATGTCCAGACTGCATCTTGGCTGGAACTTAGTGCAGTAAAGGGACAAATGCATATGTAAATACACGAGTCAAACAAGGATACCCTGATTAATCGCACCGAAATGGATTCGTCACATCGTAACGCGTGAGATTCGAATAAATAAAGCTAGCCACCTGGATTGATGCAACAGAGTGGTATCTCGCAGAACAACAAATAGCGAAAACACATTTATCTCCAATACGCCATAAATTCCCAAACGGTGAAAACGAATAATGCTTTTAATCAGCAGACGTCCTGCCGGCGTAATCGATTAATATACAATGCGAACAAGGCAGTTGCAGGGAATAGGGGGCGAATTATCCATGATGATTTTGGGTAATCAAGAATAGTCATGCCTGTGTTTGCGAAGCGCGAGCGCTAAAGCATGCGGAGGGCATCATGTATCGGCGGGCGAGCATCCACAGGTGTGGAATTTGCGGAAGGTGGCAGGAACCGGATGTCAGCCTCTCCATTGGGGAGCCACTGGACATCCATCTTCCTGGCTTTTTCCTTGCCCGCCGCCACGAGTCAGCTGGGTTCCCTGTTGCGTTGGTCGAGATTGGGGGATGATCGTGGAGAGCGACGCAACGGTGGAGACTGGCGTGAGGTTGGCGACGCCCTCATGCTTTCGTATGCAGCTGTGACAGCAGCACTCTCTGGTATCGTTGGCGAGGTTATGAACTCCGGCGTTGCTTTGTGTGAACCACCACCACCGGCAGATCTATGTGCGCTGCGCACAGTCGACGGCGTGGAAGGGGAATGACCGCCCTTGCCCTGCGGTGCTCTCGGCGTCACGCTGCCTCCACTCTCCATACTGACGCGCTTTGTACGCGGTGTTGTCTGGCTACCGTTCGATGATCGATTTGTAGTCGAGCGGGGCGTGTCGGTCGTCCTGTGTTTCGATGAAGCGCTGTTGCCTCTGCTGCGAACAGGGTCTTTTGGCGGGCTCTTAGGGACGGAAATGGTGATCGGGGGGCCTTCGGCGGCCCTTTTTGGGTTCTGAGAATATTGGAGAGGAGCTGTTACGGGTATGGCGCGACCTGCATCACCTCTACTTGAGTCGGCAACATTCTGCATAATACTCGATGCTGGTGGATCGGGGCTCCCTACACCGTCCATCCGTGGTGTGGTCTCGAAGCTCTTGCGCTTCATCATGCGCCCTAAGACACCAACCAGCTCTGCGGCATCCTCAAATTCGTTGTCGTCCATTGCTTCTTGTGCGCGGTAGACGTCCTTGATAGCTCGACGTGCAATGCGTCTCGACGCTTCATGATCATGAACGCAATCCCAGAGGAACGCGCTGTGTTCCAGGGCTACCGACAACCGCAGAGGATGTGACCCCGGCAAAAACGACGTGGCGTACTGGGTCGCAGTCGTGAAATACCCAGTCGCCAATGGCACGAAGTTCAGCGGCGGTAACAGGAAAGATGACGGCTGTGGTATTGGAACTGGGTTCAGACCAGGGGGTGCATTGATCGGTGGTCCTGGTGATGGGGTCCCAACTGGTCCGCCAGCTGCATAAGGATTTGTTACGAAAGACGTCTCCGAGACGATCGAATCGATAGGTTCGCGTAATGCAGGTTGCTTGCCGTTTCGCTTCGACGGTGGTGATAGCCCTTGGTCAGTCCTGCGACCGTTCCCGGATCGTGGGGATAGCGCTCTTGACTCGGTCGATTCCATGTTCGTTATGGTGACCGGCGGTTGGTTGTGAAACAGACAGAAGATGTGGTAGAAGCTGGCACGCAGCTTTACGCTCAGCACCCTGCATTCAGGCCCATGCTGGTTGTCTTGTGCGTACGGAAGGACGTATAATTCCAAAATAGACAGTCCTTCTCTGGACATCCACAGGATGTGTTGATAGGCTGCAAGTGATGGCGTATCTCTGCTTGTGTCGAGTTTACGAAGCTTTCGTGCACGAACGAGTCTCCGAGAGAGCAGTACCGACAGGCCAAGGATTTCGTAGAGCGCCTTGGACAGAAACGGGTTGGAATCTTCCGTCTGCTTTGCTATCCGCCCAAGAAACTTCTGATCGAAGTCTAGGGATGCCATTGTCTGGTGCACTCAGCTGTAGCTTGTCGTGAGCCTAGCGCTAGGTAGAAGATTGATAAGATAGTAGAGGGTCGAAGATGGACAGATGTCCAAGTGCTGATATGATGGCTCTTTGTTGCAGTAGCCTTGTCAGTTGATGTGTCGATCCTTCTCGAGATGGAGGGTCGCAGAATGCTACTCTCACTCACTCTGAACAACAGCCAACCCGGACCGTTGCGCTGTACCTCGAGATCAGACACAGAGCAGCCCGGCCCGAGCTGACCGATGACGCTATGCAATTATACCGCCGTGGAGATGAAGACTTGAAGCCTAGCAACCAGTACTGGCCAATTGATATGTTTCGAGAGCCGACAGGGTGGTCGTGCGCGGGGCGACGTCCAGTGAAGTGCGGCTCCCGTGACGAGCGCAGCCGGAGATTGGAAAATGATGGACTGGTCCACACGAATACGCGCCACTCGGAGAATTGCAGTATTAGGCAATGGTGATGGATCGTGTTGGTACAATGTACAGATATAGGGACAGATTTACGGCGGGAAATGGCGGAGATGTTGTACAAGGTGGGTGAATGAATGCCAGTATATGTTGGGTATACGTCTGCAGTGCTGTCAGCAATGCATTGTCAGAAGCCCAACTGCCCACATGGCGAGGCACAGCCTGCAGATATCTAGATACCTCTAAACGGATAAGTCGAGACGGTTTCGTTGCTTAGAACCACAGCCCTACTCCCATTCGACGACCGGGATGTGAGTTGAGCCAATTACAGCGTCGATCGGATGAGGCAACACGGGAACTTTGTTGCAGCGGGCTAGCTGTCGTCAGGCCAGGAGAGAGGGATGCAGGGTGGCTGGAAAGTCTGATGGAGGCGGCGGACAGCGCATCGCGACTCTTCTCCAGCTCAATTCCCCCGCGCGCGTGGTGACGCGACGTTGTTAAAGTTGCGACAGCCCTCACAGGCGGTGTGGCAGAGGTCAATGCGGTTGTCCTGGGCGGTCCGAGGCGAATTTGACGGGCCGCGCAGTCCCAGATTTGCGTGAGGAAGGGACCGAGGGGTGCGGGGGGTGCCTTCCGCCTGAAAGCGCAGCGGGCAGGAGCGAGCGGTAGGTGTGTCTGCAACAACAACCACGACAACGACCGTAGGAGAGCGAGAAATGGCGAGGCGGACACGATGGATGTCGCTGCTAGTATTAACCCGCAATCTGATCCCGCTATTGTGGGTATGCAGGTGCAGCTCTGCGTCAACCTGCAGAGAGGCGAGCGATGCGTTGTCCAAATCCTCCGCTAACTACACCTATCTCGATCCTCCTGCATCGTCTCCATGCCGATTATAGTTCGCATCTTGACAGCTGGCACGGACGATGGGAGCTGTCGAATCACGATCGCGCGGATGAACGACACCTGCGAGATGTCGCCGCGCCTCTCAACCGTCTTGCCTATGTGAGTTTGCAGGGCTCTATGCCTCATCGACAGACTCGCCTTACACCAACGGTAAACGGGGGCCAGCACATCGATGTACGGCATCCTGAAATGTGGCATCTCAACATCCCCGGAATAATCCTTTGCTACTCGACGTACACCACTCCATCAGCCACTGGCGGCCAGCACATCGCAGCTGCTGGCATTGCAGGCCTAACCTTCACCAACGCCACGGTGGGCCGCCATGGTTCCAGCTGACGATGCCTCGGACGAGGACGACATAACTTGGCTATACCGACAGTCCTAAGACCTTGTAATCCGCAACGAAGTGGAGCTCTGCGCGTGCCAAACCTCACAAGTGTGGCGGTGACATCTGAGCAGATCACATTTCCAATTGCTTTGCCTGCCACTCTATCAATCAGGGCCGAAACAACAGATGATCGCATACACTGACGACGTTCAGCTATCTTTTCGTCATCCGCAGGTCCTTGATGCATCTGCATCATGATGCCCACCATAAATGGCGGTGTGGGTGTGCTGTGATTGGCCAGCATTTTCGTAAATACTGGCCAACACCGTAGCGGGAACTCGATCAGCACCGTTTGTCGCTAACCCAGCCTCCTCGAGATCTACTGGGCATACGAGCGCCACCGCACAAGTCTCGTCATGAGAGACACAGCCACTTGGGCCTCTGGTAGCTGCCGAGTTGTCAGTCTGCGTCTAGATCATACTGGCGACCGACCAGCGGTAGCCTTGTAGCAAACGTGCCCAAGTGAACAAGCAAGCCGAGGGGAGGTTGGCCGCTGCGTTGATAGCGTCATTATACGTCCGTATGCTTGAGTCAAAATCAGATTCAACAACAGGTAAGGACATAAGGCACCGCATGACGAGACACGACCCGCCACTTCCGTACCAGGCCTGCTTTGCTCATATCGAAAGGACTGATACAAACGTACAAAGCAGTTCATGCCTCCTGACGTTGCGTTCATTCTCTCACAGATAGTGTTTGTGTACCTGTTCTGCAGCGTGCCGACGGTAGGATAATTCCCAGCGACTGACAATCTAGCACATCCGCGGAAAACATGACGCAGCAAAAGCAGCAAACCGCTGCTACAGCTTGCTCAGATGCACGAATTGGCAAGGCTGGTACAACAGTCATTTCGTGTGGAGACTGAACGGCGCAGAGACCTGAGTAAGCGGGCAGTTGTGTTACTCGAACATCTCAAAGAGTATCATGTTGGTTCTCTTGTAGACCAGTAACAGCGTCCTCATTGTCAAATCTTGCTTCTCGAAATTTCTCGGCTAACAATCGAATCGGTAGGCGCTATACGCTATCCCTTGTGCGAATATGACTGACGGTAGCACCTTGGCTCAGGCCTCCATTCAGATCTCTTCTTCTAACACTGATATGGGTAACCATCATGTTAGCCTCTCTTGGTCACAGTTTGCGACCCGGCTCCCGATTGTTGCATCCAGCATTCGCCTCCACCGATTGCCCATAGCCTTCCTTAGTTGCGCACATCCAGATCATGGCTTGAGGGATTCCGCTTCACTCGTTGCAAGTTGGTCAAGCAAGCCCAACACAGGCAATGCGCAACCACGACAGTGCGACCGAGATCCAGCGGAAACATTTATTTAAGATCCTAAAGTAAATGCATACTCGATCAGCATACCATCCAATATCCTACACGGCTTCATCTCAAACACATTCATTTTTTTACGCGGGCAGCTGACATCGTCACACTCCACTCACAAGTGACCCCTTCACCTTGAACCTCCAGGATACTGCCTGAATAACAATACGACCTCGCCGACAAGCAAGGTCGTTTCGCACTCGCCGACAAGCAAGGTCGTTTCGCACTCGCTCCGCAGTACGCAGTTCCTTGGTCTTTTCGAGTTCGTCGCCATAGCGTAAACGATGTGTTATTACCACGCCTACTCCCACAAGTGCGGTCACACCGAATGCATCCTACAAAAGTTCTGTCCCAAGGGACAGATGATCCAGCAGAAGTGTGGAAGGGGACACGAGGGGATCATTATGGCTACAGTCAAAGTTGAGACGAGATGCGCAAGCTGTAAGAAGGTTGGTTACCATCATGATATGTGAAGATGTCGCACCGGCGCTGATCGATTGCAGTGACAGTTAAATATAGCATCGTAATCATCTTCAATGCGTGAGACTGTAAATCAGAGATGTATCAGAGGGTACAGGTCTAAGCTGTCTATTGTACGATAGGAGACGTCATATTCTTTGGGCATTTAGCGACTCAGGCGTTAGTAAAGAGGTCTTTACAACTTTTGTTCGGTACTCCAATTTCTAGTGTCCTTTATGTATTTTGCGTGCATGACCCTAGGTATAAATACATACCTCTCATGCCCCAATCTGGCGTTGCCTCTAGCCCATTTAATGTGTAAGCCTCGGCCCAACACCTTTCGGAAGCAAGCATCCTTACCCCAACTACTAACATCAAGCTGCGGTTTGTACTATCAGCATAACTGCAGATAGCGATACGAGTCTAAATCCTTCACGACTCGTTATCCGGAATCAATGCCGATTTCGCATTGGTTTTCCCATCTACCGCCAGTAGCACCGTAACGCCAGCCCCGCATTGCTATCTGTAACATGGGGTGAGGGGTACGCCGTAGGCCTGCAACGATAACGGCGATCTCGCCCTTGCTGACATTCGCGCGTACACGAGTAACATAAGATGCCGAGCGCGCACCAAGCTTCGCAAGCGTCGCGTGCGGCTCTTCTTGAGGCTGCTGCTCTAACCAACTATTCCACCATGGCTACGCCCAGCCAAGACGCGAAGCAGGCCGCAAGCAAAGATGTCGAGACGCCGATCGCAGTCAGGAAGCTCTCCATCGCAGCGGAGGAAATCCGCGAGGCGATCGAGGTCGAGCACGCGCTCACCTTCTGGGAGGCCGTGAGGTTGTACCCCAAGGCTATTGGGTGGTCGATGTACTTCAGCTTGGGCGTCATCATGCTCGGTATGACATTGTTCTATCAAACCCTCTCCTTCATTCTCTCTAAAATCGCGGACATGTACTGACTAAACAGCTTTCGACCCCCAGCTCCTCGGCAACTTATACGCCATGCCCGCCTTTCAGAAACAATTCGGCTACGCCTTTGAGCACGGCTACCTCATCTCCGCAGCCTGGCAAACCGGTCTCGGCATGGGAAACCCCATCGGCCAGGTCGTCGGCGCGTTAGCAGCAGGTTACCCCATGGAATGGTACGGGCGCAAGAAGACTTTCAACGCGTGCGTGTTCGCCGTCGCAGGCTTGGTCTTCATCCAGTTCTTCGCGCGCTCGCTGCCGGTCCTGCTAGCGGGTGAGTTGCTCGCGGGGCTCGTGTTGGGCGCGTTCGTGGTTATTGCGCCTGCGTATGCGTCCGAGGTTAGTCCCCTGCCGATGCGCAGTGTAAGCACGAGTTATGTCAACCTGTGCTTTGTAACAGGGCAGTTGCTGGGAAATGGGATTTGTGCGGCTACACAGCATCTGGAGACTCATTGGGCATATTCGATTCCATTTTCGCTGCAGTGGTTTTGGTGTTTGATTATTGTTCCTGGCATGTGGTTCGCACCTGAGAGGTATGTGGTTCCAAGATGTGGAGCAGTCGGAAACTGAGACTAACAACGACAGTCCGTGGTGGCTTGTGAGACAAGGCCGGCTTGAAGACGCTGAAGAAGCGCTGAAGAAGCTGTCGAGCGAGAAAGTGAACGTCAAAGCGAGTCTAGCGCAGATTGTGGAGACAGACACTCTGGAGAGGAATATGGAAGCTGGAAGCACCTACTACGATGTCTTCCGCAAGATCAACTGGCGCCGAACGGAGATCGCAATTGGAGTCTACACCACGCAGGTCTTGTGTGGCGTGTATCTGATCAACTATGGAACATACTTCTTCGGTCTTGCTGGATTGGATACTGACCAGGCTTTCAATATGTAAGTGCGACCAGCCTTAGCAAATTGTGCGTGCTGACCGAAAAAGGGGCATTGGGTTCATGGCTGTGGGCTGGGTGAGCGTTCTGCTCTCGTGGTATCTGATGCAGAGGTTCGGAAGGCGAGTGCTCTTTGGCGCTGGCCTCTCTTTACTCACTGTCATCATGTTTCTTGTTGGAATCCTGGATTGTGTGCCATCACAAGGCGCGGTTTGGGCCAAGTCGGCTATGTAAGTGCGAGCAAGATCCCCGGGATCTGACATGCTAACACCAGCAGGCTCCTGGTCTGGAACTCAGTCTACAACTGGAGTGTTGGACCTGTCGCCTTCGCGATCTTCTGCGAAGTGAGCGCTACACGCGTGCGATCCAAGACCATCGCAGTGGCCACAGCGGTGCAGGCTCTGGTCGGCATCATCATGACCGTCGCAATACCATATCTCATAAATCCAGACGAGGCAGATTTGGGCGGGAAGCTAGGATTTTTCTTCGGCGGACTATCGATACCGTGTCTGGTTTGGTGGTTCCTGCGAGTGCCTGAGATGAAGGGCCGGACCTATGAGGAGCTTGACATCATGTTCGAGAGGAACGTGAAGACGAGGCAATTCAAGGGCTATCAGATCTGATAGACGATGCAGTGGCGCTTTATCCACACAGGAATGCCAAATTAGCCGAAAAAGGTCTCACCATGGGAACGAGCACTCTTTCCAAACCTCTGGACATGTTGAACGGGTAAATGAAAGAGCACGCGTGTCGCTTTCGCTTTCGCTTTCCTGCTCATCACATACGGACGCTAGCGACGCATCTTTGGGCTGCTAATACGACATAATTTTCCGAGAGAAGCTGCTCTCCTTAGCATGTCACGTTACTTGAACTTGCACTCCCAGGTCCAGTAATTACCTCCACTGTGCGAGCCGCGACTGAGCCGGTCCGATGGGACACTTCACAGTCAGCAGTTCCCATCTGATATGCAATAATTAGGAGAGCGGATAAAAAGCCGACTGCCAACGGTCGGCAAGCCACACATTCCCGGAGTAAGCGCAGACGGCAGGTGCTCCTTTGTGGTGTGAGATCAACCACATCTGATTGGTGCTATGCTTCCGGCAAATGAAGCTTCCGCTTCGCTTAGAACCTGCTACTCGGCTCGACATACATTTATGAGTAGCACAATGAGCCGGCTGACGGACGACCGTACTGTATACGGTCTTGGTGCGCGGCGGTTGAGTTGGTGGGCGCCCTGCGGCGGGTGAATAGATACAAATAGCCACGTCGCGCGAGCTCCACATCTCATACCTCTTGGTAGCGCAAGAAAAAAGCAAAAGACCTTCACAGTGCGACAGTATTGCAGTGGGACGAAGAAGGAGTGTTAAGCTTTGAGCGTTGCTTCTCTGGACCCGTCAGATCCACTTGTTTGCGGGCCGTCGGCATTATCCGGCAGGTGCGACGTTCAACTACGCGCCAATGCAAGACTCCACCAACAACGACAACAGTGCCCAGAAGGAGAAAACCTTGATCGAGAAGGAAAGCGCTGATACTGCAGATGAGAATGCGCACGTCTTAGCAGATAAGAACCGTGAGGCCGGTGACACAAGTCGCTCAAAGGCTGACGAGGGGGAGCTCGCTGGCACAGCGAGGCCTAGCGATGACACCAGAGCTGAGAAGGCTGCCTCATTGAACGAGACCAAAGAAAAGGATACTACAATCACAGACACCGTCGGTGCGCCAGCAGAAGATGAAGAGCCCGAAGACGAATCCAAATACCTCTCCGGTCTGAAACTCTGGACGTTATCTTTTGGCCTCTGCCTTACCACCTTCGTCATCGCGCTCGACAATACTATCATTGCCACCGCCATCCCTAAAATCACATCCGTCTTCAACTCCCTCGAGGATGTTGGTTGGTACGGATCCTCCTACCTGCTCACCACGACATCGCTGCAGCCCTCATTTGGTAAAATATACACCTACTTTGATGTCAAGTACACATATCTAGGCGCGCTTGTCATCTTCGAAGTCGGCAGTGTAATTTGCGCCGCGGCAACGAGCTCGCCTATGTTTATCATTGGAAGAGCGATAGCTGGCGCTGGTGCTGCGGCGCTCTATTCGGGCGGCATGACGATCATCGGCTTCTCGGTACCTTTGCGGAAACGTGCTATCTACATTGCTGCGCTGTCGTCAATGTTCGGCATTGCGAGTGTTGTTGGGCCAATTCTAGGCGGTGCCTTCACGGACAGACTTTCCTGGCGCTGTATGTTTCCTTCTCATCTTTGCAGCCGCAGCTAACGATGCTAGGGTGTTTCTGGATCAATCTCCCCTTCGGCGGCCTGTCCCTCGCGGTGGTCTTCTTCTTCTTCAAAAACCCGGAGAGGAAGTACAGTCATCTTCCCGTTAGAGAACGACTCGCACACATCGACATGGCTGGTGCAGTGTTCCTGATCTGCGCCATCGTGAGCCTGCTATTAGCACTGCAGTGGGGCGGCTTCACGTACACGTGGGGCAATTCGAAAGTCTGGGGCACGCTGCTCGGCTTTGGACTCATCATCGCAGTCTTCATCGTGATTCAATTCTACCAAGGCGAAAAAGCAACGATCCCTGTGCGAGTCTTCAAGCAGCGCACCATCCTAGTATCCTGTGTATACTCTGCCCTACTATCTATGGCGCTGTACACGTAAGTCTCTCAATGTATTTGTGGATAATTACGGGTATTGACAAAAGAAGCCATATTTTCTACCTCCCCTTTTACTTCCAAGCCATCAAAGGCACTACCGCCGAACAATCTGGAATTCGCACCATCGCCTACCTCGTCAGCATAACCGTCTCCTCCATCGTCATCGGCGGACTGATCACCGTCGTCGGCTGGTACGCACCCTTTATGTGGTTCGGGTCCGGCATCTTCGCCATCGGCGCAGGTATGCTGTACACACTTAAAGTCGCCAGCCCAAACAGTCACTGGATCGGGTACCAAATCTTAGCTGGAATTGGCGCAGGCGCAGGTGTACAAATCCCCTTCATTGCCGTGCAGGTCGTGAGCAGCACCAAGGATATGCCAACCGCGAACGCATGCGTGCTGTTCTTCAATTCCCTCGGCGGCGCGTTGAGTATCAGCATTGCGCAGAACATCTTTGTCAATACGCTTGCCAAGGAGGTGCCCAAGTACTCTAGTTTCGATCCGCAGGTTGTAGCTAGTGTGGGCGCGACGAATCTTAGGCAGTTTGTTCCCCCGGATCAATTGCCGGGCGTGTTGCACGGCTATAACAATGCGATTGTAACCGCGTTCATCTTGGCGATCGCGACCAGTTGTTTGGCGTTTTTGGTGAGTCTGGGACAGGAGCAGAAGAGCGTCAAAGGGAAGAAGCTCATGCCAGGTGGCGGCGCTTGATCTCGCGCAGATTTTATGGTAGCATATACACATGGAACAACACTCATTTCGAAGGCAATCTTTACTCTTCCTTCGACTCTCCTCGCTCTGGATAGTAGCCTCCCGCAAATTCTAGACTTGCGTTCGTGAACTGCTCGGCCTTGATCTGCTTCCACCCATGCCAGGGCATCCACCCCTCGCTCTCATAGACCTTAACATCGATCGTCGCAATAAAACTCTCTCTACAAAAGTTGAATCGATGACCGTCCGGGAACGGTGATGCTAAGCCAAACCAGCCGGGTTCTTTGGGCGCCTGTGCCTTCAACACCAATTTATTGACATAATTCGAAACCTCGATCGAAAAACTCCGAGTCTCCCAAACAATGTCCACGCTCATAAATGGGCTAAGCCACGGCATGTTGAGAAACGACATCGAGAATGGCGGCACAAAATCCAGCTCCAGCTCGCGGCTCCGATACCCCAGCATATATGCCGTCTGACCCATGATCTTTCCCCCGGCGAGACACACACCGCTCATCGTGTCCTGGTTGAAGGCTTGGACCCACATATGCGCGTCCGGGAAGCTGTTCGCCCAGTTTTTCTCCTGGTGAATGTGCGCCTTTCCCTTGCGATCTTGCTGCGGATGCACGTCACCCAACGCGGGAATCGAGAGCGTGAATGTGCACGGCGAGCAGGTGCTGTGCACGTGCCAGTGCAGAGGGAATGGGAGGTGTATCATCCAGCCCTCAGGTGTGCTCTTGTCCGCGCGCCATTGCGTGATGGATGTGCTGTCTGCTGAGAAAGACCAGTCTGGAGCATTGAAGCGGTAGGATGTCGTGCCGTCGGCATGGCATGCCATGTAGCCCATTCCTGGAACCCGTAGCTCGAAGGCTTGGGTCTTGGGGTCTGTGACAGTTCGTTCGATGGTCTCTACGAACTCTTCGCGCTGGAATATTGGGGAGCCGGTTTTGGGGTAGTATGTGAAGGATACCATGTGCGGACGTGTCTTTGCCTGAGGAACGGAGCAGGTTATGAGCGCGATGTGGGCGCCGCTTTCGAGGTCGAATTTAGAGTAGAAGCCCTCGAATTGAGAGCTTGGATGGGGCGCATAGTGTTCCATAGCGGCGTGTTGCCCAGGAGTTGTGTGATCGCAATGGTCAAATTGCGGTCGTGGAAGTTGAACAACTGTTGATGCGCAAGTCATGACGTAGGCCGCTTTTTAGCTTGGCGAAAGGAAACGATGTATAGAAGCAAAATTCAATCTTTTCGTAAATTCGTGATGGAGTACCACTCTGACTGTACATGCAACCCCCGAGAATCCTATTCCAAATGGTACATACCTGGTCTACAGGCATTGTATGCAAGTCGTGGAGTTACCGCAGCTCCAGATCATAACCAATACTTGTTGGCTGAAAGCCCTCACAATTCATCCTTTTCGCTACTCTTCGCACCTCCAATCTTAGCCTGCTCAGTCAGACCCTTGCGCACAATGCTTGTCAGAACCTCGTAGACGACTTGGGCAGCAGCGACACTGGTGATCTCCGCGGAGCTGTCGTATGCCGGACTGACCTCGACAATGTCGGCACCAACCACGTTAAGTCCCTCAATTCCTCGTAGAATCCTAATCAGTTCCCTAGTAGACCAGCCTCCGGGCTCGGGTGTACCTGTGGCAGGAGCAAGACCGGGGTCGATGACGTCGATGTCGATGCTCAGATAAACTGGTGTCTCGGTGCCAACACGCCCCATTATGGACTCGATAATGCCTTTCGTACCAATGTCGTCAATATCGTCAGTAGAGATACGCAACCAGCCCTGCTGCGTGTCGTCCTGATAGTCTGCGTCGTCATCACCGGACAGCCTTGTTCTGAGCCCAGCGTGCACGCTCGAGCCATTGGCAATCAGGCCTTCCGTTGAAGCGAGCCAAAACATGCTTCCGTGGTTCAGGAAGGACTGAGTTGTCGGATCCTCGGGATCGATCCATGCGGATGGGTATTTGGCTGGATGCCATGTGTCCAGGTGTGCATCGAAATGCACAACTGTAATGGGGTGACCGTAAGCCTTATTCAACGCTCTCAGTGCAGGAAGTGCAACGCTATGATCACCGCCCAATGTGATGACTTTAGGTTTGCTGAAGTACTTGACGCCGCTCTGAGTGCTCTTTTCGGTAGGCCCTCGACCTGCAAGCTCCAGGTATGCCTCGCTCATTTGTCGCAGAGCCAGAGCGTTGTCAAAGGGCGTGATGGGAATGTCTCCGCAGTCGACGATATTGGCCCAGGATGTGAAAGGGTTAAGGCCCGCTCGAGCATTGTAGCCACGGAAGGAGGTCTGACGAGCAGAGCCCGAACGGATTGCGCGAGGACCAAATCGAGCTCCTGGGCGATAAGATACAGCTGTGTCGAAGGGCGCACCGAGGATGGCAACGTCGTATGCGGCTTCTGGGTGGGTCAAGCAGCGTGTGTGAGGCAGATGGGCGAAGGTCGAGATACCACTGAAGCCCCACTGATGTTTGTCAATTGCTGTTATACCTGGTCTCAAAGTCGGCTCACATCAGTGCCCCATTTTTGCTCAAGCTCATCGAGTCTATCTTGCGAGAAGACCTCCTGGTGATGGTGGTGGGCACCATGTGCCGAGGCAATCGCAGGCAGTGCCAGCAGAGAAGCCTTATTCCACCTCATTCTGTTGTTCGCTGTTTGTGCAGAGATTGTCCCCGAGTGGGCGATAAGCTCTGGTATTTGAGCAACAGCATTTTGGCGTCAATCGTGTCTCCAACCTTGGTATCGCGCGCCCTCCGATGTCAAGTCCGAACGTCTGCATGTCATGCCCGCGGGGCGCGGCGGGGCAGCTCATACCCCAAAGCGGCAGGTCCATGCTATCTCTTGTCTCGGAGTACCCACGACAAGATTCGCCATGCTGAGTGAGAAGACCCAGGGGTTTGGCTGTTGGCGTTCGCAAGATGAAGATGGTTGAAAAGGATTTGTTTATGTTTGAACCGTGTTGGACGGTACCGTGGGTTACGACGTGCCGCACGTCCCCACGTGCCGCCCGCCTAACCACCCTCAGCCACTTTTTAGAAATGAGGTTATTAAGCTACGTATAATAGCTATTATTATAAGATCTTTTAGTAGATTAATAAATTAATCTATATAATAGTGTATAGTAAGGGATTAATAATTCTAAGTAGCAGTGTAGCTACTATAGGTAGTGTAGGTGCGAGCTAGCAGAGGAGGACTTAGAGCAACAGCACTATAATAAGGCGCTATAACACAACGCTTTTTAGCTATAGGCGTCTTAGGAGTAGTTAAAGCTTTGCGCTTGCCTTTATTAGGTAATTAGGAGGCTTTTTAAGCGTTGCAAGCTTCTTTATCCTTCTACCTTTATAGTTTGCAAGCGTTAATTACTGCGCGCTCTTCTGCGCGCTCTCTGTTATAAATAACTTTTGCTATAGCAGCTGCCTTATACTTCTATTCTTTAATCTTATTATTATATAGCTTATTAGTGGCCTTTAGCTCCTTTACTAAGGCCTTTTTAAGCTCCTCTGCATGCGCAGTCTCCTTTAGAATCTGCTCTCTATAGCAGGCTTCCTTAAATAATTAAGGCAACTACTAGCAAGCTCCTCCCTAGTTATCTAACGCTAGCTTGACTAAATTAAGTGCTTTACTCTTCTTATCCTACTTCTTCTTAATTATAAGAGACTTACTAAGCCTATTATTCTTATTATAAAGTAGCTTATTATTAATTATAAGTGTGTAGACTTTCTAACAGAGGGCGCGCGCCTCCTCTAAGCTTTTATCTGCTATAACAGAGTCTAATTTGCTTATTAAACTACGTGCTGTTGTACCTGACAGAGGCAGCAGAGGAGTTAACAGATTAGCAGCTCCTTTAGGGAAGCGCTTAAGTACTTTATTATAATTAAGCAGGTGAAGGCCTGTTGTGTTAAAGGCTTTAAGTATGTTGTCTTTAGTAAATAATTACAGCTAAGTAGGCTAAAATAATAAGAAGAAGCTGCTTTTCTTTACTAGCAACAAACCCTTAGAGCGCTAAGTCTGCCTTATTAATTGCTGTAAGTACGCTGTTAATAGCGGCTTGAAGAGGACAACGTTAGCTAGCTGGAGCGTATAAGTACTGTGGGGAGGAAAGATAGCTACAAGTATTTTGTGTTAATAACAGTAGGTTAGAAACAAGCAGCTTATATAGCTACTATAGCTGTTAATGATAAGTAACCTCTACCTTTAACATGCAGAGGCCTTTGTTTCTTTGTTAAAGACCTGTTGCAGCTATCTAAGGCCAGCGTTGTTATTACTCTAGCTGCTCTGCGTAACTGTGACAAAGACGCAATGCTTAGATTGCTTAATATCTCGCACCTATGCGTCCTAGACATTACTGCTGTTGCTTGCTATAATTAGGCCTAGAGGAAGAGCAACTCTAGAAGCGCTTACGCACGCTATAAGCGTAACCTATTCTCTGTTGCTGTCCTCTAGAGCCTGGCGGAAGCGCTTGTTGCCCTAGCTTGTCCTACTAAACACTTATTTCTGCCTGCCTATCCTGCTAATTATAAAGCCCTTCTTATCTATATTATATGTTTGCTCTAGCTATATGTTCTTCTTAGCTATTTTAAGCTCTAGCATGTTAAAGTACAAGCTGTACTTACTATAAGAATTAGTAGTATAACGTTTAGAGGCTATAGTAGAGGTCTATTATAGAGTAAGCGTGTTGTGATGCTTAGTAATAAATTAGGTAACCTACATCTTTCTAACGTTAAATCTGCAGATAATAGAGGCAAAATGTTAAATTATATTACGCGTAGGAGGAAGGTGCTCTCTGCAGAGTTAATCTATATAATTAACAAGCTCTAGCTCTTTGTAGTTAGTAAGGTTTTGTTATTGTTCTACCTTCTATTGCATAGAGCCTTAAACGCCTTAGTAACGCTGTAATAAAGTTAAACAGTTAACACTATGCGTATCTGCAATCTCTTAGTAGCAAAGTTTACTGCGCGTATTAGCTGCGCGTGCGTCTTTAAGCGCATCTTCTAAAGTTATTGCGTTGTTAAGTTATAGTATTAAGGATATTTTGTTGTTTTGGTAATCGCGTGCGGCACGCGGGGCCGTGCGTCACGGCGTGTGTCACGGTATGATGATGTAATCCCCCAACACGTGATGGCGCGCTTTTGTGTTCGTGGAGTGCTCCTCATCAAACTTTGGAACAAATCTACAAGCTGCCATCGCTAGTATCAAGTAGTTCATACACTCTTAGTCACACAAATCGCTGCCATGAGCTCAGAGAAGGTTAGCGAGTACGTGACATTGGTGTCGAATGATGGGTTCGAGTTCAAGCTCCTACGGTCAGCGGCGTGCATTGCAGGCACTATCAAGAGAGCCTTGAACCCTGAGTGTGAGGAAACAATGGCATGAAGCAGAGCGATCGAGACGCTGACAAAATCCTAGCTGGTTTTCAAGAAACTGCTCGAAACCGCATGGAGTTTCCTACGATTAAGTACGCCGCCACCCTTACCTCCAGCCACGCATCTCGACTGTCGACAACATGCCGCTGACATCCACCAGCGGCGTCGTACTTGAGAAAGTGTGCGAGTACCTCTACTACAACCAGAAGCATGCAGACAGTAAGGATGTCTCCGACATGGACATCCCGCCTGAGCTGTGCTTGGAACTGCTGATAGCTGCCGATTACTTGGATGGTATGACAAGGTCTTCCTCGTCTTGTGAACAGAGCTGACAAACCATAGTTTGATTGAATCTTCAGTGACAGCTGATTACACCTGATTGCGACCGATCACGACGAAGCGATGTCTCACCGACCACCGCTCAAGTCAGACGGGAGAACCCAGGCCATGCATGCCGGCCGCGCGTATCACCGGGTTGCACACTAGGTTAGACCGAGATAGGTCATTGGGTACACAGAAGATCAGGCTGCACCAAAGCGGCCAAACCGTAGGACAGGCGATTCAGCGTCACTTGGGAAGACCTCTCGTAGGTGATGCTGAGGATTTGAAGGAACGCAAAGCTGCATAAGATTCACTGCCGGACCACTGCACGTCGTCGTCGAGACGAATAAGCTGTCCTTTCCCTCCAATAGTCCATATCTTCGTACCCCCATTTCCTGCCGTTGGGCCTGCTGGCTTCGGCCAGTCTCCATCTTGTGTGCGCATTTGAGCCCTCATCGCCAATGTGACCCATTTCGTATTCCGTCAGTCCAGCAGCAGCAGCCATGGCTTCATTATCGCAAACATCGAGACTATCCTGCACATAAACTACCGCGTCATCCACGAACCCCACTGACATGTTGACGAGCTCGTTAGCGGACTCTGAGCCGTTGTGGTTTAGCATCTCCTAATTGAAGCAGATGAGTATATCGAAATTGTCTTTGGAATTGAACTATGGGTCCAGACAAGCGGCTTCACTCTGACTCAAGATCTCAGCCGAGATTACGAGCTTCTCTGTAGTGCCAACCAAGAAGATAGTAAGACTGTCCCAATTGCGTAGCTTGATGCCTTGCGCTGCCACGAATCTTTCGAGGTCTTCCAACGTCTCGCCAGACTTCATGTAGCCATAGGCGGCTACAGCAGCAGGAACTGCCATATAACGTAGGCCGCTCGAGTCATGGTCCCGGACAGGCCAACCCCCCATCCTGCTCTGGTCTTTTTGCCCAGAAAAGATCGGCACTGCTAGTGGAAGTCTGCTTCTGGAATATACTGCTGATAAGACATCGTAACGCAGGTGCATGGAGGTCCGTAAGTGGGATTCAAGTCTTCACAGACAATAAGCCTGAAGAATCATAGAAGTGTGACTAGACCGAAAGTTGATTTTGGGATAACGACCTTCCAGGCTCAACGGCACTTATCTCATATTTTGCTGCAATATCTTACAATTTTACGGTTTAGACATCGTTCCAAGCCTCAAGCTCCAATGCTCAGCAATTCCGGCATAGGGGCTTGGTTAGAAACCCAATGAGCCTTGTGCAATGAAGTTGCAAGCTATGAGGGTCTATCTACTAGAGACAAAGCAACCAGCCAGTAAGAAAAAAGATCCAGCCTCCCAAAGAGCATCTAATCAAGCCAACCTCATGGGCTAAGCGGCAAGCTGCTGTTATGCACCTGGTCATCTTTGCAATCTGCGCGGATCTCGGTTTTTCCCATCTTTACTATATCCTGAACTCTCTGTTGTCTGGAGAGACATATCTCGCTATGTGCTTGTCTTCGAGAGAGTGAACCATGCCTCGCTATGGCACATACATACCAGCAATTTGGCACGTAATGGAGATCGACCAAGACCAAAGGAATCGACATGTATATTGATTGTTCAGCAAGGTCGAGACCAGGCTCGAACGTCATGATCGGTGATAGGCTATTAGTATCGAAGCGTCAGACGCGCTTCAAATCCATGTAGAAACATTCTGCGAGATGTTTACCGATCTTGTCATCTGCTCCGCAAAGACAAAGGGGATACCTGTTGGAGCCCTGTCGCTATTACATTGGGACTGATGGCCTGAGGCAGATTTGCAGTCGATTGTTTGCTCGATGCATATGGTCTCGACTCACATGCACTGCATAGATGTTGCTATCTCTGGCCATAAGAACGCAGGGCTGCCAAAGGGGTGACACGGGTGATGCGCCTGAACACCGTCACACCCTGCTCGAAAGAGTCCAGCACTTCAGAGTCTAGAAGTCAACAAGCATCCGAATCGCGTGCGGGTATAGGCAGAGGTGGACCAGAGAAGCCTATATATAGACAATAAGGTTGTCAATCGGCGCGCCTGAGTATCGTGCCTTGCATATCCTCGTCGGAATGCGCCTTACCTTTCGTGCTAACGTCAGTGACGTCATGACCAGAGAGCAAAATGCGCAGCCGCGCTGCAGGATACAATCCCAGCTCACGAACAGCTCAGCCCTGGACAATATGTATGGCCGATTAACAACGGAAACCTGAAGTGCAAGTCGGAGTCGGGTCTGTTTGTTTCCCCACCTTCAAGACTTGGCTGTCGGCCCAAAACGTCAACCATCGCTCCTTTTGGGCAGGTGCCACTGCCGAGCTTGCTGCGCCTCAACCTTGCTGTCCGGCCATAGTCATCACAGAATACTAAGTAGATGGTCATGTTACAGAAGACAAAAGTCTAGGGCAAGCTCAATGAACGTCCAGCACACCATGACCTCACTCGAACGGAAGGAAAGCACCAGGAAGCGCGCCCGTGCTTGTGAAGAATGCCACCGGCTCAAGATAAAGTGCGATGTAAGCACTTCCTTTGGAGGTGTATGCGAGCGATGCACCCGTAATGATTTGCAATGCGTTCTTGCCGCACCTCGACTGCAGCGCGACAGGATCCAAGAGCTCGAAGCGCAGATCCAAGAACTCCAAATCGCCCTACGAGAGCGAAGCAACAGCACCTCCACGCCAGGCAGGTCTCCTGCCAGCTCATATGAGAACTACGAGGATGCTCTTCTTCTATTCTTGGACCATCGCATCCCACCGAGCAAACAGGAGACCCTACTTCGTCACTATGCCACCCACGCAGGAGCTATATGGCCTGTCGTCCGTCTTTCCATGAGCTTGAATGAGCTCCGTACCAGGTCTCCAGTATTGCTTCTCTCTGTGCTTGTGTACACTGTTACCCAGCAAACTCAAGGCACTGGTTCGGAAGTCCATGATGAGCTCGTAAAGGAGGCAATGTACATCATCGGCAACGAGATTATCGGTCGCGGGCAAAGATCGATAGAGCTGGTGCAAGCGCTACTTATAGCTGCCTTCTGGAGCAAAACATCGCGGAAGGGCCAGCAGGGCAGCTGCTACCAACTCATCCAACTGGCAACGGACATGGCTATCGACCTTGGCATTGGGGGTCCTGGACTGATACCCTCGCCGGTGGCATACTTCGATATGCATGAAAACACGACCTCAATTGAAGCGCGGCGTACATGGCTTGCATGTTTTGTCGCGCTGTCGACATCCTCTATCAGTACGCGCCGATCGATCGCTCTCCCCTGGGATTCATATCATGACGAGTGCCTTCTCGAATTGGAGAGTAGGGGAGACTTGTCGGATCTACTACTGTGCCAGATCGTTCGCATCATGCGGTTGATCGACGAAACCTCGAGTCTGATGTGCCTTTGTCAGTCAGCGATATTCGTTGATGGCAACAACTACAACACACACGCCACCATCGACCATCTGAAAATCAAGATTGAAACGTGGGCAGCTCATATACCGCCCAGTCTTGCTTCGTCGCAGATGCTCAAGGTGTGGTATCACGTGGCCATGGTTCACCTTCATGAAGTCATCCTCCACACACCAACCAATGCAGCTGCTTTCACAGCGCCATTCTTACCTCATCGTATTGTGGTCAATGACTACCCGAAGCCTGTCCAAGCGATTCCTCCTCTGCAGGCTGGGCTCAAAAATCTCGTCCAGCACTGCCACGCAGCGATCGACACAGTCGCCGCCATGGATCCGGGTCTGGTACTCAGTCTGCCGACCTTCTGTTTCGCTCCCTCCGTACTCTACTCTCTTTTCGTGCTGGTGAATCTCCTCGTCGTCTCGACAGATCCCGCTAACACGTATGGACGATATCTGGCAAGAGGTGAATGTCGCATTGAAGAATACGATGCAAAACTGGGGCGTCTAACTGCGGAACTTAAAGCTCTCGATCCGACGATGAGCTGCTATACCACAGTATTGTTCAACGCGACGTCGTGGCTGGGACAGTGGCACAATGACTACAACGCCATCTTACGACGGTACGAGGCAAGCGTGACAAGAGATCTAGGCGTAGACGTAACTATGAATTGAAGCTGCACCGATCAACGATGTCCGTGCGATGGTGTTTATGGGACAGGATCCGCCTAAATCGTGGAACTGTTGAACGAGTGTTCGGCGAAATGTCGCCGGCCCCACTTTGAGTGATGGCGGATGTCTCCTGCTGTACCCAAAGGCGCCAAAGCCCGACCGCCCGAGAGTCCGTCATCTTCACTCTCAGCACCACGCACAGCTGCTTTCGCGACTCTGCCATCGCCGCGCACTGCGATCGCAATGCGTGCTGTCACATGCTCAGCGAATCGGAACATATCTTTCTCAAGCGGGAGACATTGCACGGGTTCGCCTTGCTCGAAATCCACCGGCAAATACAGGTAAATGTACAGTCGAGTCGAGAATGCGCTTTCTACCAGCCATGCATACGGCGGAGACGGTGAATTTTGACCGTCTTGCTTTTGGCAGCGATTGGTCACTTGAACCTCGTTGAAGCAGGAAGGAACGTCGGGCTACCCAATACGCCTTTTTGTTCCCAATTTATGCTGAGTCCTCGGCGGCTCCATACGCGATGACTGGAATAGTTCCCAACGCTTGTCTACATCTTGCACGCACCTTGCGACGATTAGTAGCACGCCTGGGCGAGGCTGTGTACACTCTTGGCATCATGAGGTGCACTACTTCACGATGCATCGGTTGACAGCGAGGTTTGGTGGCCTGAAAATCAAATTCTTCGGCCTCGCCATGATTTTGGAAACGAACTTTACCAAAACGTCCTGTGGAGTTGTCATAATGGTGAGCCTGACATACTTCATCGGCGAAAATCCGACGAACTCAAGGTGAGGATCATGTATAAAGACCAAGAGGACCAGCTCCACTGAGTGTATCAGACTACAGCTTTACAACCAACGTTCTAGGCTTTACTCTTCTGTTTTGACAGCATTTGATTTCATTCTTGCCCCGATTTTCCTCAGCATCGCCATGCGTATTTCACAATGGTACTCCCTCTTCATGGCTGGCTCTTGCCTGGCACAGGGCGACATTGCCGCGCTGCTCAAATCTCAATCTGATCTCAGCACCCTGCTCGAACTTATTGGTCTGGTCGACGGTCTGGCGGATACTCTTGCAGCGTCTTCGAACATCACGATCTTTGCGCCAACGAATCAAGCGTTTGCCAACGTGCCACGGGATATCCCTGAAGGTGAAGCCATTGACTTCAAGAATGATACAATTGCCATCGGTGCTCTCCTCGCGAATCATGTCTTCAAGGGTGTCTATCCATCAAATGTCATCACCAACATTCCGCAATTTGCTCAGACGCTATTGGATATCTCCTACATCAATGAGCGCCAGCCATTCTCGAACTTCACGGGTGGTGCATACAATGGGCTGATCAAGAGCGGAAACGATGTATGCGTCCTTTCTGGAGAGCAAACAATCTCCACGGTCACTCAGGCAGACATAAAGCTCGGTGAGGGCATTACGATCCACAAGGTCGATACGGTCCTTTCATTCGGCGCACCACTGCAGTTATTCACGTATCGCGCAGGCTACACAGCCTTGAACGCTGCCCTGGAGCAAGCCAACTTGAACATTGATTTCGGTCTGACAGGCGCCAACACCACATCCCTCAACCTCTCAGACTACACCATCTTTGTCCCTACCAACGATGCCTTCGTCAATATTGGCTCCGTACTCGAGTCCGTAGATGTCAAGACCCTGCAGGACGTCCTCGCCTACCATATCATCCCCAACAATGTCATGTTCTCGCCTTCCCTCGGCAACGTGACAGTTCCGTCCCTCCAAGGCACTAACTTGACATTTACTGTCTTGCCAGACGGCAGTGCGTACGTTAACAACGCGAAGATCGTGTTTCCGAACACTATCCTCTACAATGGTGTGGCGCACGTCATCGACAGGTAATCCTTCCTTCTTTACACCGCAGCCATATCCATTTGCATTTCTAACATTCGCAGCGTCCTCGCCCCCGGAAACTTCTCCCGCAGTGATTTGAAGCCTTCTTCGCCTGCAGCTTCGCGTGTCGCCTTCCCTGGCGCAAGCTCAGTGAGCCATCTCCCACTTACGAGTGCCAGTCTCGCTTTCTTTGGCGATTTGATGACGTACCCGACTACGCCAGAGTTGCTCAAGACTGCTGCAGCGCTAGCGACTCCTACACCTAATATGGGCGTTTCTACGACTGCATCTGCGGTCAGCGGTATCACAACTGCGACCAGGAGTGTGTCAGCGACAGTTGCGCAGTTCACGGGTGCTGCGAACGTGGTGGGCGCTGCTGCGAAAGGAGCGGCGCTGGCTGGGGTTATGGGCGCCGCTGCTTTGTTGTTCTAAGTAGGCGATGAAGTAGGAGAGTTTAGGAGATGTACGTGTACTATGAATATGTACATTGTCCTCAGAAGCTGTCTAAGCTATAGAAGGAGGTACGTATGTACTCTAACTACACTAGTGCAAGCATGTTACAGCATGCCGCCTTCTAAATATAGACTTGCTATGTAACGTACATCACGGGCGAGCGGACCACATGGGCGAGCGGACCACTTTTGCCAAGACCCCACCAAAACCACCCACGTTATGGCCCAGAACACCACAAGTTAGCCCTGCACGAGACAAAACAAGCTGTAATATTACTTAGAGACCTCTTCTGCTCTATTCTTGCACGTTCGCGCGTTGTGCCCACCCTCTCTACACTGTCTACAGCGTCGTTAGGATGGTTCACCTCCTTCAGCGCGCACCCACTTCTTTACCTTCTTACCATCACCACGCGCCCTAAACTCCCGCAGAGTAGTCAACTGCTGGCCCTCTTTAACTGTAAGGCTTCCCTATGTCTGGATATGCCTTCTTTTGCGCGATTTACGTTCTGTAGCAGCTGCTAGAGCTGCGTGGAGCGCAGCGTTCTCCTGTTGTGCTAAAGCTAGCTTGTGCGCAACAATTGCTGCCCCCTTTAAGACCTTCTCAAACGCTTTAACTATAGAGGTTAGTGAGCTGTCTACGTGCCTCTGAATCCTCTTCTTCACAAGCGTTAATTGCGACCTAAATTCTAGGGTATTGCTTAGGGTTTGCAACTGCCAGAGCAGGCTGTTTAAGGGGAGTAGTGGCGATAAGGTGCGCAGCCTCACATTCAGGGTTGATATGACGCGATCTGGGTTAAATGGAGCCAATCCGGCCCCTTAGAACCCTCCCTAGATGTTGCTAGAGGTTATAGCTTTATTATAAGCTGCTATAAAGCATAGGAGGAACTCCTGCTTTGTGATATAGTTAATCCAGTTGTGTATAAGCTGATTAACCTTATCCCTGTACGCCTTCTTTAGAGGGCTAAAACAAGCCACATTAAGTGGCTGCAGGAGGTGTGATAAGTGCGCAGGCATACATAGACCTATAATCTTGTTGTCCTTGCAGTATTGCGTAAATTCTGTAGAGTTGTGGCTCTTATAGCTGTTAATAATCAGCAATTAGTAGCTGCTAATAGTGCGCGCCTTTGTATGCCTGTCAAAGTGTTTTAACTAGTTAAAACTAAGCTTGTTAGTAGTCTAGCCGTTCTTAGAGACAGCAACAGTCCAATCCTGGGGCAGGTCATTATCTTTGTACCAGTTAGACTGGTGGCGGCGGGCTTTGAAGATGATGCAGGGCGGGATTGCCCACCCTGTGGCATTGATGCCCTGGATGACTGTTACCCACTCGCGATTGCCTGGCTGGACTGCTTTTGCCTGTCCGCGGTTCTCTGAAGCTGTAATGACTGCTCCAGAGCTTATCTGGCCTATCATGAAGCCTGTCTCGTCGAAGTTGTACGTGTTGTTGTCCTAGATGCCATACTTAGCTTTAGTATTAGCTACAAGGTCAAACTAGCCCTGTATGACCTCAGGATCCTCACACAGGGCTCTCTTATAGTCGTACTTGCGATTAAACACAACTTTAAGCTCCTCCTAACGCAAAACAAACGTGCTAGCCTAGTTTAAGCCAACAGGGGCCAAACCGCGCTCTTTCCGCAGAGAATTGGCGATATCAGTGACATCTGCGAGCCAGGGAGGCTGTCCTTGCTTAGACAGCTTAAGTATATGCGTAACAATCACCTCCTCCTTAGTGTTAGTTAGATTCTGTAAGTTAGCTATATTATCAATGCGTAAAGGTCGTCTAGCGCGTTGTTAGTGTAGTGTAGTTCAAGAGACGCTGAAGATAGCTGCAGCGCGTCGCTCTAAGAGTTTCGCGTCGCGTTTAAGAGCTTTAAGCGCAAGCTGTATCTAACGCTCTTTTAACGCGTTAAACTGTTCTTGTTAGGGTGGCATTAGTGTAAAGGGGTAGTTTTGGTGGGGTCTTGGCAAAAGTGGTCCGCTCGCCCATGTGGTCCGCTCGCCCGTGATGTACGTTAAGTCTAATAGGAATACTTTAAAAAATTAAATATCTACCTAAACAATAGCAAGGTCTTAATACAGTAGTATTTAGAAATATATCCTAGCCTAGATAGAGCTTTTCAGTTTTCTTAAAAGATTTATTACCTATTAGAATTGCTATAACTAATATTTTACTAGATATATACTCTAGTAGTTATAACCTAAAGTAATTTATTAGGTAAAATTTAGTGACTGTAGGGATCACACTTGGATTAGCTCTCTAAGATGTAGAAACTTCGCTTAAGGCTGTTTGTATCCTGCTGTTACGTTGCCGCCCAACCTTGACAGCCTTCTACACTAACACCCGCTAGTGCATTTGCAGCCACGCAAATGGTAGGCCAGGCGGATAACAACATATCAGCCAACAATTCGAATATTTCCATGCTTACCTGCATGCATGTATGCAGATACACGACCGTACCTGCAACTTTTCGTTATCAACGTGATAGACAAGTCGCCGCACCTCAGCTTTATCATCAAACATACCGTGCAATACACGACGACGGTACAACTCAAGAGGCTGGGAGATGACCATAGAAGCCCTTAGTCAACTTCGCAGTCGTGCTTGTATGGCCTTATACGACACCGACCCCACTGTCCTTTACCATCTGGAACTATGCATGAGCGGCCAAGATTATACCTGCATCTGAACAATCGCGTCACTGCGAGCGGCAAGCAATGAAAGTGAAGACGGTTAGCGCGCAAGAAGCTGCAGCGCACGCCCTTGTTTTTAAGTTTGCTGTCTCGGTCTACTTAGAACGACGCCTTCACTTCATCAGGTGCTGAACACCTTTGGAAATCGTTTTTCCCGCTGCCCTCTCAATTGATTCCACTCGCTTTCAGCCAAACGACTAAACGCACGCTCAAAACTTCCGCAGCACAACCAGTTCGCTTATCTGAGCTCAATCAAAACCATCACTGACAGCCTCGCGTAGACGTTCTGATACTCAAGCTCGATCAGTGTCTCCCATGAGTCGACGGGGGGGTAGATCTGGCCGTGGAAACGGCAGAGGCCGCGGTCAAGGACGTGAGACCGAACGACAACGAAATGAGGGCAGTTTTCGTCACCAAGCACCGCGCATCTGCCGTGACTTCGCGAATGGCGACTGCAAACGGAGTAACTGCCGCTTCTCCCACGATGTAGATGCTGGCAACAACAACAATGGCGATCAGCGACAGGTCAGAGTTGAAGAGACACCAGAACAACAGCAAGCGCGTACCCAGTACAACAGCTGGAAGCGATGCCTCGGCCAAGCGTATTCGCCATCTGACGTCTATAATATGGCGCGCGTCTGGCAGGGTGCAGTCGATATACTCCACGAAGACGACCGTGATTGGAAGCAGCAACTTCCGCGAGACCTCGATAAGGATGAAGACAGATGCAGTGGACGTGCGCACATCAAAGCGCTGCTTGAACGACGAGCCAAGACCAACGACCTGGCTGACTTCGTCGAAGTGTCGAGCAACTTCCTAACAGTTATCACCCATCCCTCTCTCGTTGATTGCCTTGCTGTGGATGAATATGTCAGTGGCATCTACAACTTCATCGGCGGGGGCATTGGAACACGAGCAACTGTGTTTTTTCTACGTCTCTGTGAAGCCCTTGTCATCGTTCACACTGATGGTACCTCTATCTCTCAGAGTGCAGCCGAACAAGCAATTACTCGACTGGCCGCGGCTTTGTACGAGTTGCTCCTTCGTAACCATCGCGCGAGACTGCACGACGATCTTGAGGCATTGATCATCGCTTTGGATAACGCAGCGAAGATCATACCAGCAAGCCAACCATCAGTGACGACTACCATAGTCAAGCGCTGTATTGCTGATACACGAGCATTGATAAGTCGCGCAAAGGGTTTAGTCACCGACCAAGACCCGACAGGAGAAGTCTTACGCCCTGTTAAAGCGTCCATGTACCCACGCGAGATCATCATCCCAGCTGATCGACACGACAATGACAAGCTCGATATTTCCAAAATCGAGATTTTCCCAACCCGTGTTGAGCTGATGAGCGACGCGAAGGACTTTCTGCCTTTCACAGACCCCGATCAGCCACACTTCCTGACGGACAAGATCGAGAGACACATCGATACAAATTTTCGTTTGTATCGACATGACGTATTTGGAGAGCTAAAGAAGGCACTATCTGGTCTCCTGCACGCAGCAACTGACGATCCTGTGACATTAGTCAACCCTGTACCTCATCTTGGGGACATGAGGGCCTACCATTACTCGAACGCACACATTAGCTATGTCAATTTCGAGGCTCGTCGTGGCCTACAAGTGCAGATCTCATTTCCACAGCCTGCTGCCGCACGTCGCCGATCGGCCATTCAGCGACGCTCGTGGTGGGAAGAGTCCAGGAGACTGGAACCGGGCTCACTACTCTCCTATATCTTCGTCATAGGGTCAGTGGTGCAGCATTTGTTCTTCACAGTCACCCAGAAGAGCACGAACCCCGCTCAAGGATTGGGTCTGACCGACCGAGAGTTCATGGCTACCGTAACAGCCAAACTGACTACCCAGAATCATGCTGCACTTGAAACACTCACCAGTGCAAGCTGTGGTAACGTCCAGGGTGTGCTTCTTGAGTTTCCCAACGTTCTGCCAGCTACCTTCGTACCCATTCTTGAGAACCTGCAAGACATGCAGCGCTTGGGCCGCTTGAGATTCTCTCAGTGGCTGCTTCCAGATCAACATGAGGATTCCTCGAGCTGCAAGGTTTTCCAAGATATCCCTCCGCCAGTCTACGCGAGAGGGGCGGATTTTTCGTTCCCCCTATCTCCAATTCTGACAACAGGGGTCACAAGCGTAGACAAAACTTTCAGCATTCCTGCGAATGCATCATGTTCAGACCCTGAGCTGATCTCGATTATTGCATCGAAGACCACCCTTGATGACGGCCAATGCAGAGCACTAGTGGCAGCGTTGACACGCGAGTTTGCCTTCATACAAGGTCCACCAGGCACCGGAAAGTCATATCTCGGTCTGCAGGTCATGCAGGTCTTATTGGCAGTCAAAAAGAGAGCTACTCTCGGTCCGATTGTTGTAATGTACGTTCATTGATTCAATACCGCCATTTTCAACTTCACTGGGTGTGACTATACTGACAGCCTTGTAGTTGCTACACCAATCACGCCCTTGATCAGTTCCTCGAGCATCTCATCAACACCGGCATCAGTAAAATCATTCGCCTTGGTGGGCAGAGCAAGTCTGACCTCCTCGAGGGACACAATCTCCGCGAAATTTCGAAATTGCAAGGAAAGACCAGGACCGAGGCATACCAAGCAGCTACGACATACAATAATCTCGAAGGCCATGAGAAAGACATCAACAAGACTCTTGGCCACCTACACGCGTCGAGCAAGAACGCAGACTGGAAAGGATTAAGCTACCATCTTGCGCGGAAATACCCTAAGATACATGCTCAGTTCCAGCAGAGTGACGTGGATGGTTTCACCGTTGTAGGACGCCATCCGTTCGATATCTGGAAACCTGCAAGGTCACTCCCAGGCGCTCAACCAACGATCGACACTGCGGAATTCTCTGTTCTCATCCGCAAAGCAAACCGCACTGTGCATGCCTTGAGTATGACTGAGCGCTGCGCTCTGATGAACCGCTGGCTGTCCGAGATCCGAGTCGATGCGTTGGCAGACCTCTCTGGGACACTGGATGACGCTGATGAGTGTTTCACGACATTGAGAAAGGTTCATGATGAGGCAGACCGACGAGTTCTATCTGATGCAGACGTGATCGGTGTGACCACTTCTGGACTGGCCAAGAGAATCTCTGTGTTGAAGCATGTTAATGCCAAAGTCATTATATGCGAAGAGGCTGGTGAGGTCATGGAGCCTCATATGCTCTCAGCTCTGCTACCAACAGTTGAGCATTGCATCCAGATTGGCGATCATGAGCAATTACGTCCCACAATCAACAACTTTCAAGATCTTTCTCTTGAGAGCAAACAGGGTGCGCTGCATTCTCTTGACAAGAGTCAATTCGAACGTCTGTCGATCGGCGAGCGCGGAAGACCTCTCATGCCGGTTGCGCAATTGGAAGTCCAACGACGCATGAGACCTGACGTCTCCACGCTGATTCGTGAAACGATCTACCCGAAGTTGATCGATCATGCTTCTACCACCAGCTTGCCAGATGTTACCGGTATGCGCAAGAACGTCTACTGGCTTAACCACGACCACTTGGAAGACCAGAAGGAGAGCTTTGTGCATCACAACAAGTCAAAATCAAACGAGTGGGAGACTGAAATGGTGCGCGCTCTGGTTCGTCATATCATCCGCCAAGGAGTTTACAGCAGCAGCGAAATCGCTGTACTCACGCCTTACACCGGACAGCTTCAGAAGCTGCGAACTGCACTGCATAAGCACTATGAGATCATATTGAGTGACCGTGATCAAGAAGCTCTGGAGAAGGATGGGTTGACGGGGCCTGACACGAACATTGACGCAACATCACGGCTACCTGCCACTCAGCACCATCGACACAAACCACTTGAGAAGAGGCACTTGAATGAGCTTCTCCGGATCGCAACTGTCGACAACTTTCAGGGCGAGGAGGCCAAGATTATTGTCGTATCGCTAGTCCGCAGTAACAAGGAGGGGAACGTCGGCTTCCTGAAGACTTCCAACCGCATCAATGTTTTGCTCAGCAGAGCTCAGCACGGCATGTACCTGATTGGAAATGTTGACACGTATTCGAATGTTAGTATGTGGCAGAAAGTTATCAGCATGCTTGGAGCTAAGGACTTGGTTGGCCAAGCTCTCGCACTGTGCTGCCCACGTCACCCCGACAAGGTCATCGAAATTCGCGACCCAGATGACTTTGATACCGCTAGCCCTGAGGGCGGGTGTCGAGAGGCATGCCTCGATCGACATGAGTGCGGCCATAGCTGTCAAGCAAGGTGTCACTCGGAGGCCATGCACAAGGTTTGGCATTGCGAGATGCCGTGCCAGCGCCGACATGACCCATGCAAGCACCTCTGCCAGAAAGTTACATGCGGAGACGACTGTGGCATATGTATGATCAAGATCGATACTGTGCCGTTACCTTGCGGACACACCCAGGACCAAGTTCCATGTCACAAGACCCTTGACCGACACAGTATCCGTTGCGAAGTGCTTGTGCAGAAGGAGGTGCCAGGGTGCAGGCACTCCATCAACATCAAATGCTGCACTGATGTCAGTCACGAGAAATTTGTCTGTCCGTATCCCTGCGCAGAGATCCTTCCGTGTGGCCATGGCTGTCCTGGCAGCTGCGGCGCATGCAAGAGAGAGAACGCAGAAGGGCAGGTGACCACCCAGCACGCCGACTGTACGAAGGTCTGTGGCCGCAAGCATGGCACTTGCAATCATAACTGTAACAGAAAATGCCACCCAGGAGGGGACTGTGGTCTTTGCCAGCAGCCTTGTGAGGTATGTTTGCCTTCTTCTTGAAGAGTCTGAACGGTCCGTTGCTGATGACCTTAGGTACGATGCAAGCATTCCCGCTGTCCCCGGAAATGTCACGAGTCCTGCGCGCCCTGTATCCAGCCATGTCTTTGGTTCTGTGAGCACCAAGGGGGTTGCACTATGCCATGCTCAGCACCGTGTAATCGGCTTCCGTGCGACGTACGATGCACAAGGTTGCTTCCTTGTGGACACCAATGTCCGGGACTCTGCGGCGAAGAATGTCCTGCCGATATCTGTCAGCAGTGCGGTATGCGTGAAGAAGAAGAGCCTGATCTTGTGATGATGTCACCTTACAAGGACATCGACTTGGATGATACTCCCATCGTCGTTCTCGGTTGCCAAGGGCGACACTTCTTCACCGTCGAGACACTTGATGGTATCATCGGAATGAAGGACGTCTACAGTACCGATGCAATGTCTGGAGCTTACTCTGATCTGAAGGAGAACGAGCAACTGGCGCCCACGATTCCTCAATGCCCGACATGCAGGGAGCCTGTTCGTCAGTACGCTACTCAACGCTACAACCGACTTGTGAACCGCGCAGTCATCGACGAGATGTCGAAACGCTTTGTTGTAAGCGGTCAGCAAGAGCTTCAGCAGCTTGCAAGTCAGCTGCAGAGCATTGAGGAGAGCTTGGAGGATACGCGTGCGAAACTGCTCCGTTCCCCTTCACCGGAGATAACAAAGGCAATCTCAAATCGATACGTCAAGCTTGGTGAACTCGAGACCAATGTGCGTAAATTCTTGCAGAGGATGGGTGAGCGCCACAAACCAACATACAAGCTCTATGAGGCCATCATGCACGTCACCTGCAAGCGCGACGACCTCAGTGATGCCATGGCAAACATGACCCTCGAGTCGACCAATTCAAGCAATAAGCCTGATAGAGATCAGCGTATTACACTGGGTGGTCAGCTCTATCATCTCAAAGTACGCCAGGTCACTCTGAACGACAAGTTCGAGCTCCTTCATGGTTTCAAGTCTTCAGTGAGGAGCTTCCCAGGCGGATCACCGATCGACCGGAGTGGCTCTTTCATGAGCGACTGTGAAAAACTTATCAGGACCTGCAAAGACGCTAATACGCCCAAGCTAGCCGTTGAAACGACGCTCTATTATGCCAACATCGCTCGTTTGCTTGGCGCGTCTGGCACAGCTATCACCACCAAGATTACGCAGTACCGAAAATCTGCCAAAGCTCTGCTTGAAGACGCAGAGAAGATGTGTGAGAATGCTTTCCAAGGCCGTGATCAGCTCAAGGCAGGCGTCGAACAATCACTTCGCCTACTCGGCCGTGAGTTCTACGCTGAGGTCACCAAAGAGGAGATTGCGGCCATCAAGCGTGCTATGGTAAGCGGTCGCGGCGGTATCGCTACTCACAGCGGACACTGGTACAATTGCGAGAATGGACATCCTGTAAGTCCTCATCAAGAGAATCGACATAGCTTTGCTGACTTTAGTAGTTCGCTATTGGTGAGTGTGGCATGCCTATGCAGCTTGCTCGTTGCCCCGAGTGTGGTGCTCAGGTCGGTGGTCAAAATCATCGGGCGGTTGATGGAACTACTCGCGCGCGGGAGATGGAGGGCTGAAGCCAACTGTCCCAGGATGCTCGCATAAGGTCGTGGAAATCTTCGTGTCATTATCCAGTGAGCAGGACATGATGTGACCTGTCTACTTGAAGATGACAGAGAGTGTGTAGTAAGGTTGATTGTGGTCCTGCAGCGTATGAGCAAGTGAGTCTTCCACCGCTCACGTAGTAGATTTGGATACCGGACAACGACGAAGAAGCGTATGGGATCCGTTGATATTCTTTCTGATTTTGTTGCCGTGATGAGTACGTTGACTATCGCTGATACTGCTACAATGCTCTGAACGCACCCAATGCCCGAGCAAAAGCAATGTCTGTCATCCTATCCTCGAATGAAGAACAACGACTCGACCGTTGCTTTGACTCATCTTCGCTCCTCGTTCGTCTCTATGCCTCTTATCTCACTCTCAAATCTTCCATGACAAGTTATCTCGGATGCCTGAGAATTTCTCACTTGTCTCGACCGACCGCTATAACTCGCGACGCTCAAGTTCGACGCATCCCGTCATTAGCTACATCGCTCGAAATGAGCGTGGTCTGTCCACACAGCCTCATCATCATAACTTCAAAAGCTGGCCACTCTCCATCGCCATCTCATCTCTGATCCGCGCGACATCCTCTTCCACGTCTGAAGCCTCGTCCAAACGCCCTTGTGCTCTTAAGGTTTTCGCAAATCCGATCCTAGTGTCCAGCGTAGCCGTGTGCCTGTCACCGAACTTCTTGTGAATTTTTAGGAGCTCGAAGTCCAGCGATTCAGCCTCATCGAGCCGTCCTAAGCTACGATATATCATTGCGAGCCCTGCCTTGCTATCAAGCGTAGAAAGATGTTCGGGGCCCAGAGTCGACTCGCGCAGCGCAAAGGTATGAGTTTGCAGGCTTAGAGCATCGTAATATTGCTTTTGATCCGAGTATATAAGTGAAAGCTGTGACATGCGCGTCAAGGTGTCAAAATGGGAGGGCCCCAGGACGGTTTGACTCGCTTCTACCACTTCGGATTGCAGGGACGAGGCTTCAGATAATCGTCCTTGATGCCTGTACGTATTGGCTAGATGAGACTTCAAGGCAACGGTCTCGACCTCCAGGTCCGGATGTGTCGAATAGCTCTGTAAAGTTTGGAGTTGTAGCTGCTCAGCTGCATCTAGGCGGCCCTGTTTTCGATAGGTGAACGCCACGTTGCTTTTTATACCCAGTGTTCGTGGATGATTCGCGCCCCACTGATTTTCGTAGGCCTCGAGTATCGGAAGCTCTAATTGTAGTGCTTCAGAATATCGGCCCTGTGACCGATATGTAGTGGCTAGCAAGACTTCTGCGGTCATTGTTAGCCGATGAACAGGCCCTGATGTGTTGGTGCAAGCAGTCGCTGCTTCTACCAATAGAGCTGTAGCTTCTGACCAATGGCACTCGTCACTATAAAGACCAGCAAGATTGACCATAGTGCAGAGCGCTTGTCAGCTTTGAGCTCCCAGCATTTTCACTTGTCCCTGCAGAGCTCTCTGGTACATCTCTTTCGCCTCGACGTATTGACCTGATTCATGTAAAGTCAGGGCAAGACTATTGAGACTGTCGAGCGTCAGCGTTGCGTCTTCGCCCCATAAGATCCTCCGGACATCATAAGAGTCCAGAACGTAGCGGTATGCCTTGGCGGTATCTCCTCTATCAGCCGTACGCGATGCAACTTTGAGGGCCAGCGACGCCCAGTCCTCCAGCACGTCTTCATTTCGGGGAATGTTTTGGAGTATTGCTTCGGCATGCGGTTGAAGCATCGCGCATACCATTCGATTGTCGTGATTCTCCACAGGATAGTGCTTGTCCATCAACGCAATGGCTAGCTCCTTCCAATACATGGGCTCTTCATGCCGTTCAAGCCAATCCCGGGTCGCCTGCTGCACAAGCCCGTGCATCTCAAAGGCTGTGCATGCTGCATTGGGCTCTACGAGACAGAAGCTCGTGAGCATGTACAGGTCGGTCTCGAAATCAGACTGGCCATGTTCGTGATTGTTTGCGTAGTTCCCCTCAAGAAGCGATCGTGGTATCTCTTGTCGGTCGAAGAAACACATCAAAGAGAGCATTCGAGCAGCGCCTGAACAACGATCGCGAATGTAGTCAAATGATAACTGCCAGGTCTTCGTGGTCGAATTGGCCGCTTCAGAATCCCTACGAATGTCCACTTGACCCTCTTCCAATAAGCGAATACGATTTTCTTTCAGTGCCTCCAGATATTTTGGGATGCTCATGCGCGGAGTTCGATTAATAAAAGCCGCTGCTTGAGTCAGCGCCAGGGGTATATTGTCGAGCACCCTGATCAGAGTCATGGCTACCTCGCTCTTGACAGTGAAGTTGAATTTCTTGCGGAGGAGTGCGCACGCCTCGTCGTCATCCATAGGCCCAATTTTGAAGACATCGTTTTCTGTATCTGCGACCAGGCAGGCAACTTCGCGGTTGCGAGTAGTAACAAGAACCGATCCAGTGGACGGTGGTGGCAGGATCGTTGAAAGGAATGATCCCAACATTCTCGTAGGTGACTGCCTAGTTGTATCAAATGGTACAGCATCACCAGAAAACATGTTTGCGTCATCGGCACTGTCGACAATCAGCAACCACGGTTCCGTTCTGTCGTTGCGCAACCAGGCCGTCACGAGTTGCACAATGTTAGCATGTGGATTGTCACGGCCCTGTAGATCAATCGTCTCTGCGATATCGCGGTAGCTTTGGGTTATTCTGGCTTCTGTTTCGGCGTGTACCCAGAAAACCCACGTTTCGGGTGACTTGTCCAGCACCCGATAAGCGTATTCGACGGCAATCTGGGACTTCCTGTTATGTTGGTCAGTGGACAAACGCAACAACTGTAGTTCGGGTCAATTACCCAACGCCTCCAAGACCGACGAGGGAAATGCAAGCGGCATGTCTCTCCAATCCATCAGCCATAATGACCAGGCTCTTGCAGGATATGAAGTCTTTGTCCCGTCGGAAAAGGATGTTAGATTTCCGTCTTGGCTTCTCTTGCTCAGGCCGATACTCGAACGCTATATGGCAGTCCTCAATTGCGTCCAGCAAGCGTCTCAGAGCCTTATCATAGCCCTCCGTATAGATGAATGGTAGCTCTATGTCGAATATGCCGAGGAGTGAATACACCTCATCTTCTTCCCGAGTAGTCTGGCGTTCAACTGCCCACGAAAGTCTCTCATCGACTCCAAAACTGCTTAGAGGTGTGCCAGACAGTGCTTCTAGGGGTATGTTGGTGATGTCATGTATCGACTGTCTCAGTTCGAGGCGAGTGCCTAGGCGTGTTCCTTCCCTCGAGAAGAACTCAACGACAGGTGGAGCCAAAAGCTCCTGCAGGGTCCAACCTCGGGTAAACCAACGACTCTTCTTAAATGCATGTTGCCAAGAAACGTCGAATCTTTGAACTTTTGATGGTGTGGTAGATACATCTGATAAGTAGACGTAGCACCTGCTTGCGTGCTTGTACCACTGAAACATAGAGTTCATCGCTCTGTTCAGCTCTTCGGGATCCTGCTTGTCGATACAGCAGGTGTCGATCCAGAAGTAGCGCAAGCCATCGCGCTTGGCCTGCTGTGCGCAGAACTCCAGTTTCTTATACCCCCGCTTGCCGGAACGAGGGCGTAATCGGAAAGACATACGCAGCTTTCTGTACTTGCTGCTTTGGTCTTCGACAACGTCATCGTATATGACTTCCTGATCCTTTTCTCAGGTGTGTAAAAGAATCGCGTACGGAGGGTATCCATCATTCGTAGTAAAATCGCGCGTCAATCTGCAAGTGCGGCCATCGGTCGTTTCCAATAGTCGCATTCTTCAATAGTGCGGCGAGGACGAAGCGGGAATCTGTAGCAAAGTCGCAAGAATTAAGCGGCAGGGAGACTTGGGTAGAGTATAAGATTGGTGCTCTCCAACGACAAGCTTGAGTACAAAGCTAGTGCTGAGGCGAGCACACCAGGCTGACGCAGAAACAAGGCAGGGAATACAGATCATGCCAGGTGCTAAGTTGAACAGAAAAGCATGACGATCATGCAGCGCACCATCTTGCAAGGCTAAGCGCGCGCGGCTCTGCAGGTCCACCCGCAGCAGGGCGCTAATACTGCCCAGATGATTGGACGTTAGTGAGACAAGGCTGTAGGCACCCCAGAAGCGCTACTTGAAACAGAGAGAGGAACGCGCAAAGGTCGGACGAGTGGGGGGGGGGGGGGGGGGGCGGCG
>SAUC01000158.1:0-61040 GCA_004335245.1 Didymella lethalis | reverse complement strand
CCCTAACCTAACCCTAACCCTAACCCTAACCCTAACCCTAACCCTAACCCTAACCCCCTGCTGTTGCTGTTGTACTAGCTGGCAGCAGCAGAGGTATGCGTCCTGTGCAGGGCCTAGCTCTTGGATCGGTGCACTATATGGCTCAGGCAATACGCAGTGGCTAGGTAGGCCAAGAGAGAGGCCTTGGTACGCTGCTAGCAGCTCTCGTCGCTCAGCTACAGGTAGCTGATGGTGTCGTTTTAGGTGCTCGTCAAGGCCGTATATAGCGTACTGGTGCTCGCTGCAGATAAGCACCCTGTAGGAAGAGAGGTAAGTAAACATGGCTTGTTGCTGCTGCTACTGCTGCTGCTGCGGCTAGCTGCAACACAGACAGCGCGTCTCCTTTAGCAGCTCTATTGCTGCTGCTGTGGCATACGCGCCCTGTGTCGCGCTCCCTCTCTTGTACAACCCCATCTTTAACAGCCCAATCAGCGATCATTCTATCATGCCCCCTCAACAATGCACCCTCGCTTCAGGGCGACAGGGGTCGCAGCCAATCAGCGTCACTCAACAATGCCCCCCGAAGCCATGATGGAGCAAAGGACATATGGATAGCTCTTATAGAAATAGTTTAAAGAGTTCTTAATAGGTATAGTAAGGTAATATTATACTTCTCTTTTTAATCGAATACTTAATAAATTAGTACTAATCTTAGTCTTAACCAGTTTAGGTTATACTTTTTATTTTCCTAGTTTAGTAAAAGAGCATTAATTTTCTCCTAATCTACTAGTAGATATCTTTATCCTCTCTATGTCTAGACATCTTTTACTACAACCTATATTATAAACTTTTAGGTGCTTCTAGCACTTGCTGCCTCTGTTGCAGTCTAGGCTATTCCCTAAGACTATAAGGCTTAACTACACACACGCGATAGTAATGTAAAGAAACACATTAGATATTATGTGATGTTAAAGGTTTGTTTCCAATTTATTCTTCCCTCTACTCTATTCTAAATTCCATTCCACGTCCTCCGTAATCCGGCAACCAAAACAACTAACCGTCTAGGGCGAAGCCAAAGCCATTAACAAAAACGGGGGCAAAGCTGTGCAGTCCATAAGCAATGGGGGCCGCCAGATAGGCCAGGGTCTTTACATCTTGAATTCGTTCCAAGCCTGGCGTAACAATGCCGTTGAAAGGTCAGTTCAATAGGATTGCGTGGTGATAGTTGACGCTGACGAATAGGACAAACAGAATAAGGTCTACCTCCCCAAGCTTTACACCTTTCCCAAGGACGTAGAGGATGAAACAAAGGATACATGCAAGCCCCTTGAACTATAGTACCTAAAGTACGTTAGCAGTACGTTTTCAACTCTTTTTCTTCCCTTTGGGTTTACTATTAATATAACGCGTCAGACACCGCAGAGAAGAACAAAGCACGCTTCACCAGTTTCGTCATTCCAGGCGCGACGGTTGAGAACACGGTGATTTTCGCCAAGGCGAAAAGCTGGCTAGAAAGGACGCAAGGATTGATCCCGCCGGCCCTTATTAACACTGCCAAGGTGTATCTCGCGCAGTGTGCCGAGCGGGAGACTGAGGCCAACAAACAGATTGGCAAAATTGGTCTGGCGGATTAGGGTTTCGTGACTTCCCCTCTAGGCTACGGAAAGGGGACATATAAACCATAGAAGCGCTAGTTAAGAGGAATCAGTGATTAGGGGGCGACAGGTGAGGGGATGTGGGCATCGAAGGGGAGGCTTCGGGATAAACACAGGTAGTCAATTGAAAGGTAGACTTACTACAGTAGCGGAGTTCTTTGCACGCAGCTAGAATCCTCACCGCGTCTAAGTCTTATGCCTGAAAATCAGAACGAACACGAATGACACATGGTCAGCGGGTGATTGCTGGTCCAAGCACGATAGTTCCATACCCGTAACTACGCAGGCGTTCTGCATACTACGCAGGTTGATTTACATTATACGATGATCCGTTCATGTGGTCGTCGGCTCGCTTGAGAGACCTCAAGAGCTTATCAATATTTTGTCTGACTAAGATATCGATATTGCATGAACTAGTTGTGAGGGTACCCACAGTTCTAAGGTTCAGTAGATCTTTAGCGCGACTAGGCCTAGCCCCCTTCGGCATCTTGTATATAAGACCGCGCGATCGCCAACTTTGCCCATAACTCAATATTGTTCTTTTTCCAGCCCTTGAGGTAAATTTCAAAACATCAACTCCAGCAATTGCATTCTGCGTACGAAGGCACTACAATGGACGATAAAGCCGAGGAATTTCTGGCTAATGTGAACGGCGGAATCGTGCCAGTGACATGTCACGATGATGTCTTGCGGATCGCATACATTTATATCGATAAGGGGCTGTGGGACGGCCAGGGCGTATTCGATGTTGTGGAGAAGCTGCACGCGCATGGCTGGTCTTTTGGTGAGGACGAGCTCCGCTTCAATCGGTAAGCTACATCCTCATATGAGAATCCCTCATACCGATGTACCCAGCATCTGCATGTGTGTGACTAAGATAAAACAGTACCTTGGATATATTTTATCTCGCCCAGATCGCAGCAGCCTACTACCACTGGACCGACCAACTAAATGGAGATGACCCTCTCACCTTCTCAGACTTCGACGCCTTCTACACTGCGCACCATGCTCTCTTGAATCCCACAGCCTGGCGCTCCTACTACTCCACCGCATTCCTTACCCAACCCAACACAGCACGCTTCTACCGCATGCCCGACCTCCAGGATCTTCCGGACTCGTCCTCCCCACTGTGTCTGCCGCGTGATAATCCGGTATCCGAACACGTCCTAAAACTCCCCCGCTGGGCTTATACTGTGGGGCGGACTTGCCACAGGCAACCATTCCTTCCATTTGACACGATTACTGAAATAGCCCTCCGCACGCTTGACAAAGCCTTGACACGCTTACACGCAGCCTACCCCAGCACACCCCCCTTTTCGGAACCACATGCGCGCTTCTGGCTAGACGAGTACCACGAACCTCCCATTACAGAATTGAAACAAGAAGCGTTGTCCACGAAGACCAACACCCAGCTGGAGGGAGAGGAGAAGATCCCTTTATCTTCAAGCCCTACATCTGACCCATCGCCTCGCAAGGACAACCGCGAAGCATGGGGGTCCCATCATTTTGGGCTCAATGTCGCGTCGGGATTGTATGATATACACAGTTTGGAAGCACAGTACCTCGCACAGGTTTTTTCGGGTAAGGTTGTCGAACCAGAACCTAGCAAGCCAGTGTTTTTCTGGTGTGGGATACCGGATGGAGGGACTGCAGATCAAGCGTTGCGGAGGGGGTGGCAGGAAGAGATTGGGAGTGAGGAGGAGGTCGAGTTCCTAGCCGCTGTTGCGATGGAGGAGACAGCCGGACTAGGAGCTGGAGCAATCAAGGTGGATGAGTTGGACTGTTCAATCCGGTCACATATCCTACTAGCGGTCATGCAGGCTGCGTTGGTAGAGAACATGCAAGAGAGAGAGCATTTCATGGGGGAGCTGGAGAGGCGGATGGTACAAAAGGGGAGGATGGGCGAGGAAAGAGCAGGGAGGTGGGTTAGGGAGGGCTTAGAAATTATGGTGCCTTATGTACGCCTGTGGCAGGGCAAATGGCCTGGGGCAGAGAAGAGAGGGGAAATGCTGCGCCGGATCTTGGTGGAGAATCCACTGCTATTTGCACGCTGGAAGTTGTCGCCTGTTTTGAGGCAGTTCGCTTTTGACGACGCAAAAGTTGACTGTCTCGGCTGCCAAGCGGCGTACTGTTAACTACTGCCGAGATCCCTTCACCAGGGTAATAGACAACTGTTGGCATACCCTACTGGTGAATGTAGTCGACAATCGAGTAGTATCTACTGCCGAACATGGGCCGATACCTTGGTGGGCTCAAAGCAGAACTTGGGTCGCAGGACCGTGAATCTTGCTAATGACCAAAGCTGCTCTTGAACGGCTTTTGGTATCCGCAGTCGACCTATCCAGACGCGATTGACTGTAAGCTGTCGTGGAATTTCACCGTCGGCATGGACGAGTTCATGTAGAGGCTCCCGTTTACGATCATCATCTGGAGCTGGTTTGAGGGCGCGAGAATGAGCGCGCACGTGGGCTTCTTCTAGTACACGTGGTTGCTCCTGAACTTGACCTCGAGCAGGCGCATGTCGACGTACTAGTCCGAAAACTTATTGTAGTTCATGTACGTGTTGCCCAAGCGGTGCTCACATTTCAGCTAGATTATGATGGAGCACACGTGGTCATACGATGAGACCATGATACTCAATGCCCCGACTAAGGCCGTGGTTACGTCCGCGTACCAAGAGATCGTGAAGGACTTCAAGAGGAGGTTCAACTAGATGTTTAACCCATTGATCGCGAAGGAATCTCGCCGCCGTCATGAGGTAGAGAGGAATCCTGAGCATGAACATCATCACGAGGCAGCTCGTATTATCGTCCAGGTGTAGGATGTCCAGGTACCCTGGAGGGCTAGGTTCGAAAGATCTTGGTCATCCGAAGGTGGGCGTTCACGAGCATGAGTGTATACATGTGGATGTTAGAGCCAGTAGTGTCAAGCACGCTTATCTACCTATGGTACGGAAACTCGATCAGCGTCGCGAGCCCGAAGAAGAACTTCTTGGTGGATATGGACGTGATCGACCCATCTCCTTCACTATGGGCAACATCAAGGTCAAGGAGAACCAGAGCAGGAGAGGTGGGCCGGGTGGTCAGTCAGCGTGAAGCTGGAGAGGGTGTCCATGGGAAACCCCACATGTGTGAGGCGGCGTCTTTGACCTTGCCTTAAATGCAGAAGTACGAGTCCCTATTGATTGGGAACTCATGCTTCATTCTAGCGCGATGGAATGGTATAATGACAGCGCTGCTGACAAAACCCGGAAACTTGGTGGCTTGGATCATCAGACCAACCAGCGTCGGGAAGCCTAAATTCCAGCACTGGTGCACAACTATGTTGGTATTATTAGAGCGCATTGGGCTAATCATGACTTGTCTCTCAGCGTTCGCTTCGAAGCCTAGCGCCTGAGGATGCCTGCACGTAGGCATAAAGCATGTCCAAGTTACCACTATAGCGGCGACTTGTCATTTTATTCAACACTACCAACACCTTCCCGAAAAAATGACGGTCCCCAAACAGGCGGCCCAGCGACTGCGCCAGTACATACGCAACTTTCATTTGCCAAAAAGGGCAAGAATATCGATGCCTCCAATCCACCGCAAAACAAGAAGCGTGCATCTATCAGCGTTGACACCCTTGATTGCCATTTCATTGACTCGGTCTCCGCCGCCATCCGCGTCTGCTCAACATCCAACCGCTGACCATCTCATAGAGCAAGCACCAGTAACAGCTAGAACTACACATAGCAGCCAGTCATCCAGCTCCATCTCGTCCCCAGCATCGCAAAGCTCGTCGCCACTGACTGGCGCTCCGACAGTTTCACCTTCGACATGACCGAGGTTACGCGGTCTCCAAGCACATGCTCGGCCCTGCACAAGCAGTCTTCAGCCAAAGATAGAGGGCAACCCTCAGTCTAACTGGCCTACGCGCCGCGGCCAGGGTACCTGCGCAACATTGGAACAAATCAATACATTTGCGATAAGGGCAGGGAGATGTGTCAGAGCAACATCAACAGCTCCAGTTTGGAACGGGCCGGATCTGGCACAGTACGCCATTGCACCATCATGAAGTACGATTACACTGATATGTGGTATACGTTTACGCCACTACAGTCATGCACAACCGTTAGTAGCGGTGGCAGACAGAACAATGTATGGGCGACAAAGGGGGGAGATGGAGAGGAGTGTATTATGAGCGAATCTGCAAAGCGAATGGGTATTATGTTGTGATTGGGGATAGGTGCAGGCTATTGAACACCATGTCCGGCTTAATGAAAACCGAACCCCGTGTGTAAGGCGCTGATCCTGTCGAGTGAACGACAAGCCTTTGTCAGTTAAATGCGAACTTGGGAGCCCAGGATAAGTCTTTGTCCCTGCATCCAGACTGCGTCAATCTCGGGCCATCCATAAGCCTCGTCGTTGACCTTTGCTCATCCCAAGTCCTCGGTCCGAAGGCAGAAAAGCGCGCTTTGGCACCGAACGAGAGCATGCATGTGCCTTGAACAAGTTGTGTGTTTTTGCTTGTCCATGTTCGTGATAAGGGCATGTACTCATGAAACCACACGCCTTTGATGTAAAAAAAGAACGCAGATTATGTTGCTACTCATTGAAGCTTTCAATCCGCGTCTGTTGTGAGTCGAATATCGTTCTTTCTTTTGTGCTTCTGGTTTGTAACCTTCCTAGGCAATTAGAATCAATCAAAACGGAGGGGGGCTTTCGTGACAACGATTTGTGGTTCATCGTTCTGTAGAGCAAATAGCTTATCGTTTGCTGCCTTCTACACTCTCCTTCGTCAGTGTTCAGCAACAGTATGGAACTATGTGTTTGAGTATTCATATTGTGCTCTTCCCTCTGCGAAGCTCATATGTTGACAGCTCTATTCGAGTAACGCGCAACGTCCCTTGTGTAATCTTCCTTTGTTGCTGATTCCATCGCTCATTGAAGACAATTCAATCCTACAAACAATCGAACTGAACGCTTCTGGGCAATTTCGCTTGCACCGTCGGTCGTATTCTAACGCAGCGGTGGATCATACAAAAGAAAGAGCAGCGACTTAAGCAGAAAGAGTTCATGTTGGGGTTGTAAGACTGGTGGCTGCAAGGTTGGTGACAACGACGAAGCGCTGCTGCACTTGCTCATGTCATTCTTCTCGACCACTACAGGTAGAACACAAGCTCAATGTTGCTGCTAGCAGTGATATTGATGCGCCGATGCTGAGGGTTTGGATGTCTCCAGAGATCTTCAGTAAAGTGGAGAAGACAAAGATGCAAAGCATTGGAGTCGGCAATAAGCTTGTTCAAGGTGGGCGCTGTATGGCTGACGCTCATCTCCAGAGTGTCGCTTGATGTCCTGTTTTATCGACTGGAGAGCAGGTCTTGTGTCCCTATCGCCATCTCCCTTCGTACCACATGGCCTCTGCTGTGGTTGAGCGACATCGACTTCGTCAGACCAGCCCTTGCGCTTCTGCCGCATGCTATGCTCGTCCTAACTTTCCCGCTCCCTGCTAGACAGTAAGTTCAACACCTCTGCGCTCTCTGTACATCCACAGCCAACAACAGACATAAAGGCGGCTGTCGTGAAGCTGGCAACAGGTAGATAATTGCGAATTGGGATTGAGTGATCGCACAAGTATTTCAGCGTCCTCCATTTAAGACGTCAACGCGAAAATACTTCAGCGTTCTTGCAAGGGATTGCCCGATGTGGCATTGACGAAATGACGAGCTGCTCTGACGGCACGCTCGATGCGGTCACGTCGGACTACGACGCCATAACGCAAAGCGTTTCACCTTCTCACCACTAATTTGGTTGCGATCCAAGATATTATACAACTCTGGAACCATGCACGCTGACAATCAACGTTGGGTAGCAAGGATCACAAAGATCATCGCGCGAGGCGGACGCAGAAGACACAAAGGTAGCCATCCTGTTGTCGCGGTAGGTATGCCTTCAATCAACGTAGAACATGTAGGCAAAACTTTGATCAATCTGGGACACAAACGCGAGAATACTTCCGCGTTCTTAAGCAAAAGCTAGTTGTCACGTCATGCCTTGAGTCAAATTGAAATCCTCTATCCGGAGAATATGCCGCTTGGGAGTTGATGGATTGCGCAAGGCGCGCACAGTGTACAACTTTACCAAGCTGGAGGATGCGATGCACGTGTCTGACCAGATCATAGCCGACAGACACCATGAGCGCAAGCTTCGGTAACAAAGGACGCGTGGACGGCGGTAAGAGTCGCGAGTTAACAGCAGTGTGACAGACGCAGGCTCGTTATTGTAACGCTATGGGCGGGCTTAAGCGGGACGGTTGATCGGACGGGGGGACCGAAACGCAGACAGCGGCAAGCGTGCGCGATTGATTATGAGTGCAGAGGCGCGTCCACGTATTTTTCTTGTAGTATTATCTGCGCTGCAAAGGAAGCGGTTATGAATGGGCGTCAACCTTGGACTTTGCCGCCCTTTCAAAACATGTACGTACCAGCTTCGTGTCCTCATCAACAACCTCCTGCCATAAATCCTTGCCCTTCCTCCCCACCGGCAGCTCCTCCTTTTTCCTCTTTGCCAACGCCAACATATCCTCATCGCCGATAGCGTTCGGGCCAAGCCATGTCCACAAACTCTGGTACACACTCAGAACGAATTTCAACGCAATAAGCTTGCGTTGTTGGCACTCTGGATGGCACGCCGTTGCTTCACGAAGGGCGTGCCATCCCATGTTCTGCCAGGGTCCGTCATAGTCGTCAAGCAGCTCAATCACGGCGTTGATGATTGCATTGCGGAAGGGGGCCGCATAGGCGCCAAGGGAGAGGCCGTGAGCATAAGCACTGAAGAGCGCGTAGAATTCGTCTTGGCGGTCGTGGTGGTTGCCAGTAGTGTGGCGGGTGTAAATATTGCCGGATAGGCGCCAGAGGTTGTAGATGCGTGGGCCTGTGGAGGGCGCGGTGATCGTGCTGATAGATATCTGGGATGCTGTCTTGGTTATGGCGGGCTCCACGGGACAGAGGGTGAGGTATTTTTTCAATCTCTGGCCTTCCTATTATGCCGTAGTAGCGAGGTTCAGGTGCGTCGCACTCAAAGTTTTGCCTCCTCTCAATATCCTCATCGCAGCAAGTTGTCCACATGTTGCAAGAAGTTTAGCAAAGTTCTGGTTTGGTTGGTGACTGTAGAAACAGAAACTTTTAGGTAGAGCGCAGGTAATTGCATTTATATATTTAGTGATATCTGGTAGTGTGGTAGCCAACTGTGCGGACCAAAGTTGATGACGACCCATACCTAAGTACGGAGAGCGGCTACGACCTTTTATTTATCAAGCATTGTTTCTCAATCAGATGATCTTAACCGCTGAACCGTCAAAGGAAGAGTAGCTTAGGGACAATATTGTCTAAACTTTATACCTAAAGTTAATAGATCCATTTCTTAGCAACAAGACCTTCTTAGAGGGTTAAGAAGTATGATTTGGACTATCTACGCAAGAACATTCACCGCCACCCAAGCCAACCTTAGCTGCTTAACAATTTCGTCGCCGAAATTCTCTGCGGCAGCGACCAGGGTAATTTTTGATCACATCTTGATGGTAATCTCCCTATGGTCCTGCTTATTTAAAGTGGCAACGGCGTTCCACCAGACTTGACCGCTAACCTCCCACGACGGCTTCTTAGTAGCCTTGGTGAACATGCAGAAAGCGTGACTCATGACCATCGACTTTGCGTATCGGTCATCTTCAGATCGAACTTGGCTGTAATCTCCAAGAGTATTATCGGCCTCGGAAGACCGAGATTCATCTTCGACTTCTGAAGTCGATAGGCCTTTCTTAGCCTGCTTCTTGGTGCTTCTTGCTCTTTTTCTGGGAGCGTTTAGCGGCTCAACAACCGGCTCATTAGGATCGTACATGTAGGCCTTCCCAGGCGTTTCGAAGTCGCGGTAGCACCGCGCAACTTTATGCTTTCAATGGAAAAGCCCTTCGCCAATCTTCTAATTCAATCCTGAATTTTCATCATGCTGCTTGATAATCACAGCAAAAACGTCTGCAAGGTGCTCCTAGACACCAGCAGAATCTCCTGTTCGTCTGTACGAAGGGAGAAATTTCAGCAAGTGCATGAGTACGAAATGGGAGATTTCGTGCGCAATACTACACAACCAACATTAGTATCTTCAGCTCCTAACAGAATATACTAGGGAGAAGGGAGGGTTATGGTTCATACATGTCGGAATTGAGGGCGGCGTCAGTGAAAACTGACCCGTCGCCCTGGCCGAAGCAGGCACAGGACCAACTTGGTGATCCAGATATGATCCCAGCCACATACTTGCATCCAAAGCGGATGACTAAACGAAGATGAGGAGAGAAACGGGGGTTTTCCTGCATGTACACTGTGTGGCCGAAAAGCATTCTGAACCCTTGAAGGGCTTTCTCTGCCAAATCATAAACGGCATTCGCCGCCACAGCTGCTTCTCTGTTGGCGGGCACAGGGGCTCCACCGTCCGGCCTGATCATCTCGCCGGGGAGGAATATCTGTTCGGGAAAACCATTTCTATCGACAGAATTTTTATGGTCGTATACGGCCCGAGCAAGTCTAAAATCATGGTCGGCACCACCAGCACCACCACGCAAGCGCGGCACCTTTTCCTCCAGACCATCGTCCACCGACTCGCTGGCATCGCGCTTTGTGCGTACTGGCGCAGGGACCACGGGGGAGAGGGGGGAGGCGACGGAAGCAGATGTGGGAGGAGTGGTGGAGTCGCCTTCGATGGGTGAAATGAGTTCGCTCGTGGAGGCCGAAGCCGGATTGCGATCATCTTCGTCTGCCTCTTCATCTAGCGTTTCTATGTATGCGATGTACTCTATGCTGCTAATGGCAATGGCACGCTCTCGGGGGTCGAGATCGAGCTTGTCGACAGCGGCTCGCAGAGACAGAGAAGAGACGGATGTGCAGGGCATGTTGCAGTGACTCGATGTTTGTGATGAAGGCTGATGCTATAGTATAGACGAGTGCTTCAGGTAGCGACGCGTCCGCTAGTGTGATACCCTATCACAACCTGTCCGTGCGCGTAATGCGCGGAGTATCAAATTGCAACCTCACCGAAAACAAGGCTATAAAGCCGCCTAGAAGTATTATGATAAGATCATGTAGTAGTGTTAAAGAATTTAACGATGGATTGTGCACAAAGATCTGGTGCGAGACCTATCGACGTGCTGAACGCACGCCACTCTACACAGAGGTACAGGACGGTCCGCAGCTCCAGTTAGCTACAGTAGATGCATTGGCGCGGCCCGCGGCGGCTTGCATTAGTTCGAAAATAGCAGCTGAAGCGAAGCGGCTGACTACAAGGGACGCCAAAACCAGAACAGTGGCTCGTATAGAGACATTTGATAGGCCGGGATAGACTGCATACACGTCGCGCACTTGTGTCGCGTGAACGATACTACAGTATGGGATGAGAAACCGGATTCATTACGGTAATGCAGCTGGGCGGAGGACTGCTCCCTGCGACTAGATAGAGCAATGTTCTATAGTAACCCCCTTTGCACCAACAGCACGCCCGAGCCCACGCCGTACCGAGACGGGCCACTACCCTGTTTCGAATCCTCCGTGTCACAGCTTCGAATGAGGCAGCGTACTGGGCACGCTTTCACTAGTCCCGTCCTCACCGACGTGGTTGATGAATTCCCAGTGCCCGTCCTTGTTGAACAGCACCGTTGCGTTGGGCTGTTCAATGTACAGCAGTTCATACGCCTCTGAGTTGACTAGGTTGACATCGAATGCGGTTTGCGAGTCCTGTGTCATGAAGAACAGTAGTATCTCACCCGTCGGCGTCAAGGAATGTTTCCCGGGAGGCGGTGTTCCGCTCCCTGTCGCCGTGACGTATATCGGTGTCTTCTTGTTGCGCACTGTCTTGAAGAGCACGGCAGACGCGGACGGCATGTTGGCAAAGAGAAAGCCCTTCTCTGGGGCACTGGACGATATGTTCGGCGACGTGCTGGTCCAGTTCTTTTCGAGGACGAACAGCTGGCCTGCGCTAATAGTCTTGGGCTCTGTATTGTTGTATACCATAGCTACACCACAGTGAGCGTTTCGAGGTCCCGCGGAAATGCTCCGCTGGCACGCAGTCAAGGTGAAGAGGGCTTACATCCGAACTCCGCCCCGGTGCTTGACGCTGCAATTCGATAGTGGTCCGTCCAAGCGATGGCGGTGATGGGAGTAGGGTCTTGGACGTCGTGGTCAGCTCTCAAAGACGACCTTCGGGGCAGGGGGGGGTATTACCCTCCGCGGTGGCGATCACATTGTATCGGGTGCTGCTGATGTTTGTCTTCAGGCTGAACGACGAGCACAGTTTGATCTTCTTGTCCCGGAAGAAGTCGACCCAGTTCGAGGCGATCTTCACGGTAACCTGGAAGGTCTCTGAAGTCATGTGGAGCAAGCGACACTGATGCACTCGTCAACATTGGCAGCGTGGCGACTTTATGCAGTCCGAGCACACCTCACCGCTACGTGCATGAGTTCCGCCACGATGGAACCCAGAGCGCCCATTGTGATCTAGGCGTGGTCGACAACCGCATGTGCACGTGATGAGGTTTGCAAGGCGCGGGGGTTTCCACGAAGAATTTTTATAAACTACGTGAACTTCCCCACTCGATTTGAGTTGGATGCGACATTAAGAAACTACAATCGTTGCTTCGACCGCAGTCATCACCAGTGTTCGTGCGTGGGCAACCATCAGCCAAGCTTTGGTCCGCCCAGCCTTGAGAGCGAGGAACGAATATGCGCCGTTCTCTGTCCCGTTCTGGGTCGGAACAGCGATGCTGGGGTCGTCTACTTCGGCCGGCTTCGCTATATGCGAGTCTTTCACGAACTGCAGCTGGATCTGGAACGTTTTGCCCACCTTGGCGGTGCCGGGCGTATCGGGCGACAGAGCCGGCGCGACCCTTGTGCACAAGTCCCTCGCCCTCACAGAGTTGATGGCGATGTGACTGTCCAAGCGGGTCGCGATTCCAAGAATGGTGGTCGCGATTGGATCCGTAGCAACGCTAGCAGAGGATCCTGCCGCAGAAGACGACGGGGCGAGCTGAGTATCCACCGACATGGTGGCGCCTGGGGAAGCTGAAAGCGGGGAAACACCGGCGCCTGCCGCAGGCGCCCCGGTGGAACCATCTGAGCCGGGTGCAGAGCCTATGGCTGGCAGTCTCAAATATTAGCGTTTGCAGAGGAGCAAGAGGCGCTGATTCTACATACGGTCGAGCGCTGGAAGCGCATCGCAGCTCAGGTCAATGAAGAGTGGACCTCGCGTCCAGATCAGGCTCCGCTGAAAGGACAGCGCGTAGTCCCCCAGGCGATACGGAGGCTTCTCTACAGCGGCTTCCAGGTCGCCTTGGAACCCGCGCAGGGCATCCTGGAAATGGTTTCGTGCCTGCATCTCGTCCTTGCAATAACTGATCTCCAGGAGATATGGCACGGGGGTGGATTTGTCTTTTGGCGTCGGTGCTAAGCTGTACAGCACTCTTGTCGTGCCGTTTCTGAGGATGTTCGCCTCCTGCAGAGAAACCATTGGATCAGGCACGATGAGAGATTCGACAAGCGGTGCAATGGTCCCCGGATCCAGCGGTGCGTTGCTCCAACTGCTAGGAGACGGTGGTTGGACCTGTGCGAGCGCGAAGATGCGTGCCACGTCCTTCGTCCTTGCCGACCGAGTCACGAACAAAGGGCCTGCTGGCAATTCTGCGCCTGCTCGGGTGCCCGCCATGGTTGAGAATCAAAGTGGAGAGAATTGTGTGTCGTGATGAAAGACAATGTGCCGCAGCTAAGAGCTCGGTCTTAGTGCGGACAGACGTGTGCGCCGACGGTCGTTCTGCCTGTTTCCAGCCAGCCACGTTCACTCGGTGGTAGACCCGCCTCACATATAGGTTCAGCCCCGTGGTGAGAAGGCATGGTCCTCAGCACTGCTGTAGCCAGCCTCGGACAAGAACTGTCAATCGGGCCTGTCTTCAGCCAGCCCCTGCCGTTCCACAGCTGCTTTCTTGATCTCGATATGTACCGCTTTGCATCGTAGGCACAGTACAAGGGTTGTGCATGAATGAGTGGGAATACGAGGTGGCCAAGAGACGTTTCTCGAGGTTCCTAAGTGGCCAGCACCTACATTGAACGGCTCTTATTGGTTGTTCCGCGATCGACACTGGCCCTCGTATTCTCACTTATTCATGCACCACACTTGTAGCTCTAGAGCATGCAAGAACTTCGCGTCAGGCGTTGCGTAGCTACGATTTCCGCACATCGGGTGACCCGTTAGGCCTGATCTAGGACTAGCTAGATGACGGGGATGTCATTGTTGGCCGCTTCTTGGGTAGGGAGCTCTCAATGGTAGCTTCGACGCTCTTAGATCCAAGGCATACGACTGTTGTTGGACATCCAGAAATTCAAGCGCCCATAGACCGGAGAAGGACGACCTATCATCGTTCCCACGTCTCCTGAACCTTTGCATTGTCTCAGATCGCCAACGAGCGTTACTACGCTCCTTCGTCGTTTCGTCATACTCATGGAATTGATGCTCTTACTCAACCTTCACCATGGCGTTAAACATATCGACGATCACAGCGCCATGGAACAGCCCAAGTGCTCTCCGCCAGCCTCTGGAGATGACCAACCTCCTCTTCACGAGCACCATCACTATTGAACAGCTCTGGCCGACTATGTTCCAGCCCCCTGATCAGGAGCAGTCCAGTGTTCCAGCTGCATTTCGAATCGATGCATCGCAGCGCACGGTACCCATAACGCTGGCCGCCACTTTCACCTTTGACGACTCCTGGATCGGGCACAGGTATACCATCACCGGAGTAGCAGCCGACGTCACCATTCAGAGCGATCCTGCGGAATGGGGACCAGCGCCTGGACTCGTGAAGCTCAATGCAACGAACTTCAAGCTCGCAAGCAGCGTCAGGATCACGATGCCCTTCAAAGCTGCCGGAGATTGGAGCTGGTCAATCGCCAAAGAAAATGCCCATGATGGTACGTCAGACGCCCTGTAGTTACTTGGGCAGAACGCTAGGCACTACTGTGTCCTGTGAGCATATCAGTGCCTGGCATCACTTCTGTACCTGCTTGCAGAGCCGGATCTGCAGCACTTAGGTTAACCCTTGCAGTTACAATTACTAGCCAGCTCACCACCAGGCTGGAGCTCTACTTCTTCATCGGCGGATTGGCAGCTCCTTTCACTAAGCACTCTGGCGATTTGCTCCGCATTGTTGTCCCATCGTATGCTCTCTGTTCCAACATCGAGCAGGGAAATCTGGCCGCCGAGTATGCATCATACCTTGCCGAAGGACTCTGGGCATACGGCGGGCCGCCTCCCAACACGTCTCCGGCGATTTCGTACCACGCCTTCATCGGCGGGGGGAGAAGTTTTTATGTCAGCAGCAATCTGGGCGGCTCCTTCAAGCTGTTTCAATGGTTCGCCAGGGCGAAACGGTATTGCAATTGCTACGACCTCGCCGGCATACTGTTCCTGGCTTGCAGGGCCTTGGGAACGAAGCCAAATGCCAACCCTGGCGGAGGACCAGACTATGCAAGTCAAGTCGTCTCTGATTACTTCGTTCCACACTGACGTGAACCAGGTTCTGAAGCCCTCATGGCAGTATTGCGACCCATTTGGCTACATACCAGCTGGTCCGCTATTCGGGTGGAACGTTGGGAACTACCGGAATCTGAACTCTCCGTTCTGGGTGTCCGCAAATCCTGCGGCAGTCCCGCACAGAGATTATATTCTGCCCCAGAATGATGCGGCGCGCACCTATTTCAGCAACCATGCATTCATCCAGTACGAGCTGGATGCCAACGACGACCGCGTGCTCGATATTTGCCATGCAATTGTCGACTCAGGCGGACATGTATTGCTCTCTTCGGGAAAGCAGACCCTTGACGAATACGGTGCAGCAGCGATTCAAACCGGCTACAATGACGTGGGACAACGCATCCTTACTCGTGAGTACTTATGCAGTGATTTCCTTGTCAGCTCTCACTAACTTAGCGTGTAGCCGGTATCGGAGTCCAAAGTCTGACATAACGAGGTCGGCTTGTCAAATTGTGATGTTGGTGGCCAGACCTGTCAAAGTACAGCTCTTGAGCTGCCTAAATTCAGTGAAACTCCGCAATCTCATGCTACCGGTCCTTGGCCTATTAGAGTCCATATATTCCCCGTAAACGCTTGTAGAGGGTCATATTGAGCGCTTGCCAAACAGTCACTCTGGACCATAAACATAGCCCAGAGCTCAACGACTAGAACTACTCCACTGTATGCATGTCCAATGACTTTTAACTCCGCGTCCAGAACGTCGGTCAGTGCGCGTGCCAGTGCAGCCATGCAAAATCTTGAACATTGCAAATGTGAGCCCATGCAGAGACTACGCTACGCGTACGACTCGAGAGCCCGTGACGTTTCCATTGGTTCAAGCAGGGACCTCTAATAATTACGACAGTCACTAGCGAGACGCTATGAAGTGTGACGGCCAAGACAGCGTACAGTGCAAGTGTGCACGCTATTCAGCCAGCCACCATTCGGACGAGGCAGTAGTCCGCCGAAAATGCAGGGTGTGTGCTCTGTCACTTGAAGCAGCATGGGTCTGCGGGATAGTGCAAACGACACTGAAGCCGGAGGCACCTGCGCTATCAATCTACGCAGAATGTGGCGAGCTGATCAAGAAATTGGCAACACCTGTAGCTTGCAAACATCATGACTGCGGCACAAAGCTGAAGAAGAAGAAGGGGAGAGCGAGGGCTGAACGCTCGGCATAGCCGACTGTGGTGCAGCATGTTCTGGTTTAGTCGACCTACATTAGGCCAAGAAATACGATGGCTCAGTAACGATAGCAAGTGTTGCTGGACGACTATAAGAAGACGCTGCTCCTCCGTCTAACAGATTCATCATCTCACTGCTTGCTGAGCACATTTCCATTGGGCAACTCTTACAACGAGCATCTTGTTTTGCAACTCCCTCCGACTCTCACCATGGCGGAATACTCTATCGATATCGCCATTCCCCAGGACAAGGTCGAGTACTTCAATACCAGGGGCTTCAAGCTGTGCGTAGCCAGCGGCGTCGAGTCGGACGGTGACATCAACTATAATGTTGTGTCCTGGAGCTCCAGTATGGCGTTCAGATGCGCATCCACCAGCCGTGGCAGCTAACCACACTCTAGCTATTGCGGCCGAAGTCACCGTCACCTGGAAGGAACAGTACATGATTGCTGCATCCCGGGACAGTTTTTCGGGCGGGAGTAAGTATTTGAGCCACGGTGCGCTGCGTCTGTGACCTATAAATGACACCTCGACAGAGAAGTTCACCGCGTCCACCAGCCATCAGAACATCACATTCGGGCAGTCGTACACGCTCCCCGCCGACTGGACCAACTCTGTGCCTGCCACAGACCCCAAGGCGCCCTCGGCGGGTTTCCTGTTCATCAACAAGACGCCTGCAGCCTCGGCCGTCATCTACAAAAAGATGAACGGCGCTTTTTCGCCGGTCTACATCAGCGCAGCCGGTCCACTGCCACCTGGGAAGGAGTCTCTCACCCCCCGCACGACGACGGCCATCTGGTTCCAGAAGGCCACCGACACCGGCACCATGATCTCCGACTACAGCACCGATCCCATCTACGTCGAGTTTGTGTCGACCACGACCCACTCCATCAGCTACAGCTCCGCTGGGGCTTGGGCGGTCACCAAGTAGAATATTGGCTGTTTGCTCGCAGGGATTATGCTCAGATATGCCTCAGTCTGTGGCGAGGGTCAGATAGTCCTCTAGTCATATAGGCAGCCAGATGACGAATGCCTAAATCTATGCTTGCGTCTCGTTGCTCCTTTTTCCAAGCTTAAGTTCGGAAATGCATGACGTGCTGTGCTGCACTAACATCGTTAGCGTTCTCTCTAGATAGGCCTTACAGCAACGACATACATAGCATGCATATAAAGATTTTTTTCGGGCCAACTCGACTAAACCAGGAACGTTTTCAAGCGTCGTCGGGAGACGTATTACCCGATGCCCAGGAGTCGTATCGCTTCATTACGGTCACTGAGCACCTGCTCAACGAGCTCTTGACCAACACGACACTTTCCACCATAGCTCTCGGTAATTGGAACTGACCTAACCCCGTTCATACGATGCAGTTCCGAAATGCGTACCACTTCTCTCGGCCGCTTGCCCTTGTGCTGCCGCACAGTCTTTGCCTCGGGCTAGGGATAGTAATTGTGGCACTGGGACTATACTCATTGCACTAGAGCGAAGTTGTAGTTGCTGACGGTGGGTTCCTACAGATTTCGATGGCGGCAAGTGGACCCACGGCAATGGCCGACCTACTCGGGAGGCAAGGCATGATTAGCCCTGCGCAAGTCTCAGAGGAAGTAAAACAACTCGGAGTCCGTTATGGAGAGCTTGCTCTTGACAGTGTTGCCAGACAAGGGAGCTTGCAGAGAAGGCACGGATTCGGTACCATTGAAGAAACCCTTGCGCTGAAGAAGGGACTGTGAGGTCGACTACCACGTTGGTAAAGCAAATACGCAGCTACGTAACGCAACAACGATAAGTGCCGTAATGACCAGGAATAAGAGTTCCGTTCAAGTCAGATCAAATGACTCATAGCCAGTCCTGATCATGAGCACCACTAGCACCATCTGCTGCACTGACTGCTCATCTGGCTAACCGATATGACATCACCAGCTTGTATCAGAGCGAGATTGACATGGTTGATGTGTCAGCTCCAAGGCACCAAGTCCAGCTCTGCGTTGGTAATTGAGGACGTCACCCGACAATAAGAATGATGACGGCCAGTAACGCGGCCCGTAGCGGCTACACGCACACTAAACTAAACAGATTGCGTAGACCTGAGAAAGCAAAGCTTTGAAGTAGAATGCACGCTGAAAAACCTGATTAATGTCAGAATCATAAACAGTTGGAGGTCGTTGGTCCCGGGTTCCATTACTTCCGCTAGTAGGAAGGTCATTGCGGTCAATTCCAAAGACACCATCGCGGTGACGAAGACGTCTGGGTTCGACTGTTGAGCATCGCCCGCACTTAGAACTATAGTCTGACTCAAGTTTGAAGTCAGGGATCAGGTTGTGGGCAAGTTATCAACGGTTCGGGAGACAGCAACTCGATCCGGGGGTCGTGGCCATGGGGATCATGTGAATCACACCCTGCTGAACTAATCAACCGTTTCTGCTGACCTTGTGCCCCTACATAAGCGCAGTAGTCACCTGCAGAGTCCATCCGTCCAACATTGTGCCACAACCAGACGAAAGCACCTTCGACATCATTGTAAATCTCCGCAACACCTCGAGGATCGCAAAGGTATATCACCACGACTTCAGTGCAGGGTTAGACGTAGATGGAAATACCTAGCAGTGGCAGCCGCCGTGGGCTGCGCGGTCGCTCTCTGCAGATGCATCGGGATTCAGTAACCAAGTTGAATGTTGCCAACGTGCGTGACAGCGCTATGGGCTACGGAAGTGACAGTGCGGGCGTTGGGTCTCTGCCGGGAAGAGTGCACACAGGGCGGGATAATCCAGTCCATTGACTTGGTGGGGCAACGTCGACTGATCTACCTGCTGAAACCCAGGTTTACACTAAAGATGTGTCGAAGAACTAATGGTGTGCGTAAACGCACACTGTGCTAGTTCGACATGCAAGTCTGCACGACGTCATATGCAACAGTCACAAATGCCGAAGGGTTTGTTATTAAGATACCAAGCGAGAGAACATAAGATTGCATTGAAAGAAGTCACGGTAACCGCAAGTTGTAGTCCCAATAGAAAGAAGAAAGAGACCAGGGTATACCGTAGTGCGCCAAGACTCCATGCTGAATGACAAGAGGTAAATCATGAAAGCAGATTGCTTGGTCTCAGTGAGCGGTTGGGCTGCTGGAGGGAGACTCAGCGCAGGCAGGTCCTGTTCGCAAAGATTGAGCGAGTCGACTCTGTTGTGTGATGGCGCCTGCTTAAGGTACGTGTTCTTTGAATTTGAGTAACGCATTAGTACAACGCACAGCGCACTGCATGTTAAGAAAAGGCTTACGCTGTAACATCTTCAGCCTGTTAGGTCTTCTTACTGCTTTTCTATTAGCCTTGTGCGCGCGGATATCCACTCTTTTATTGTCGTGGCTAATATATGGAGAAGAGCGGTCTCGTTGCCGCCGACAACGCGCAGAAGTCGCAGCGAGCAGCACCATCTCAGAGTCGGAGCCGGTGAGGCAGCGCAGACTTGCAGGTGAGAGAAGCGTTTGCGCATGGCCGCAGCTGATGGAGATGGTCTGTTCAAAATGGCGGGCAAATGCGCGGCAAAAGCATTGGAAATATGCGAGCCAGTGTCTTGAGACTCGAACAGCATCGACCGAAGCAGTCATCGTCGTCGCCATCGCGGTCAGAACATGTATTTGGCTGTCATGGACGTGGTGTTGATGTTGATGTTGATGGTGATGGGCCACGGACCCACTTTAACTCGCAGGCCGGTACCGTGTCCGCAATCCTTGCACATCCCGAAGCAGCTAGCTAGCATCTTTCTGACTTTTCGAATGACATCATCAACGCTCGAACAATTGTGCATCATCAGCCAGGCCTGCAGTTGGCGCTCCAGCAATACCTTGGTCTGAGTCTGGTCATGATCTATGTGTGCATCCAAGTAGCTCTTGGGGGACGGTATCAGTGCATGCTCGGCGATGATGGTCGTCAGTTCTCGCCAGATACACTGAAAGGATCAGTATGCTCCTGTTGAGGTTATCGACAGCAGAGGTCTTATGAATAGCGGACTTTGCGCCATCTATCCCATCAGAATCAGCTGTTTTGCAAACGGCCTCAATTGACTAATGGAACTTCGTTCACTGACTAACATGACGTGATGGCAGTCCAAGGCCATCTGAACTGCTCATCGAGTCTTCACTCGAGCAGCGTGAGAAACTCTTTGCAGCGAAAGGGTACATCTGCTAGAAGGACGAGAGCAGTCGTCCCCGTTTTGCTGACTGCGTGGCTGCGACATTTCTGGTGTTGACGCCGGCGCCGGAACAAGGAAAGGAGTGCTGCGGTCTTGCTTGCTGTGAGGGGTAAGCTTTGAGCATTCCTCTAGAACCGGCGACTACCCGGTTACACACATGGACTGGACGGCCACTCGGCGGAGCGAGTAGATGGTAAGAACGGAGTGCCTCTAGTGGTAGAGGCTGTCCTCAGGCAAGCGCCGATAGCACATCACCCATTGTAGGAACTTGCTGAATGCGAAGCCCTGCCATACTTTCGTCCACACGCTGCCATCGAATGAACGCGCAATCTAGTCACAAGTAATCAAAGTCACCCAAGTGCATTCTTCGTGAGCACCTTGGGACTGGCTGAAATTGCGCCGTGACCGTACAGCGGTTTGCGCGCCTCTACGCCGCACTACTCGCCTCCGCCCCGCCCTAGCGTCTTTACTAACCATGGATATACATACCCAATAGCCCTCGCAGCCGCATTGCCTGTTGTGGATAGCTGCTTCGCGTGTAGCCGGGTTGGTCCTTCCCTGTCTTCCCTCGCCACAAGACTATTTTTAGAAGTGTCACACAACAACAACACAGCTGGCAACGGCGACGTAGGTGTTGGAAATTGTACATTGACTACTATCGTTGCGCGCCCTCCACCGGCGCTTACTTGTGCCATGAGCAAGGGTTGGGACGAGACGATTGCGCTGACTCGGGCCGCTGAGAGGCTGAGGGGTGGGGTGGTTTTGCGTTTGGCCCATCGGCGCGCTTTCCACAACAAAACCACGTCAACATCGGGCCAGATATGCGTCGCAATGCTATTATAGAACTTTTGCAAACGCGTTTTGCATTATTACATCTAGGAAGCTTTATCGCTAGTAGCCACGATCGTGTTACAGCGGATTTGACAGCAAGAGAGCAAAGTGTCGTTGCCAACGAGAGGTAAAAATCCTATAAACTGCTTGCATCCCAAATTCCTCAACTGAATCTGTAGCACCCAGACACCGTCAAACAATCCATGCAATGGATACTCGCACGTTCACCTGCGACGATGCTGCCGCCACAGGCACTTTTGAAAGCGTTGAACTACTCTGGTGCACTTCTCTGAGACTGCACGCTAGTAAGTGCCTGCTCTATTTGAGCAGAAGACGCGCTTACAAGGTTCCTACGCCATCACTGCGGACTGATACACTGTTACAAAACTGATAAATGCGTTGTTTCAGTGATTGACGAGATTGATTATTGTTTAATGGATGCGACGTTGTGTTATGCGCAAAGCGACCGCGAGCACGATTACGTGACTCTGATGACGAAAGTTTAACATAGGCTCTACGGAGCTCTATCGTGACAGTGACTATGACACTCACAAATTCAGTTCTTCGAATTGACATTGGATCCTCGTCTCAATAGTAAAGTACACGTGAGCAGCATCATATCAGCTGCACGCTGCCGGGTGCGCAATGCACGAGCTTATCCGGTGGAGTGACTCGGAAATGGTCAAGGAGACTACTAGCGTACATACCTTCCACGGGCTTACACCTTGTTATCTATCATCGCTTGGGCGACGGAGACACTGCCAGCTTCAGGGTTGTAGAGGAGTCTTAGCGAAGAGCCTGATGGCGATAGTCGATCTCGGGCCATTGGAAGTTCTACCGCCCACCCGGCTTTCACAAACGCAGCGACTGCGATACAAAATCACCTTTCCATCATCGATCTGTTGAACTTCTTGGATGAGACCTTAAGATAACAATGCTCATCTGGGCTTGTTGTACTGCAATAGTATTTCAGTAGCCTTCAGTTTCGCAAAATTTACTATCGAAATTCTTCCGCGGTCCGAGATGGCTACGCATCACCGCATCACTTTCCCGGCGCATCAATACCATCGCCCGCGAAATAGCAGCTCTGTCTTGCAATTGCTCCATTGATCGCAACCCATCGCAGTGTTTCTTGATTGTATTGCCTTTTTACTCGTGCCGCTGCGCCAGCGAATGTCGCACTCGCCGCCCATGCCGTGATAGCATTGTACCGACCGTAGTGATCCTCATGGGTGAGCGAGGGCGCTCCCCTTACCAGTGCTATTGTGGACGAGACGGAGTACGCTGGGCGCGCCGTCTTCGGCCTATGGATTGTGGGCTCCGGCGCCTCCAAAACAAAAGTTCAATGCACGACACATTATGACTCAGGCATAAAGCTTGAAGTCCACAAGTCGACGACGATAGGTGCTGTTAATGAGGCGCTGGAGGCTTATGAACAGCCTTTTGGTGGAGGTCGAAGATCGATGGCAGTACTCGTTGAGAGGAGATCGGTCGGTCGGTTGATCTGGTGTGAAGAGATGGAATAGTCCACTTCCCAGCTGCTGCGTTGCGCTATTTCAACTGTAGGCTGGGATCATGAGGTCGACGGACTTTACGATAGCGTACATGTTGGGACAAGCGGTGATTGAGGGCACATGAGCGTAGCGCAACAGAGCCTTAAGGACCAGACAGAGCCAATCAGAGCCAGCAATGGTTGCCTCTCCCCTCGATCCCTGTTGGGGAGGCGCGCAAAAAGTCCTGTGGGATCAGCTCGACGTTCCATCACGTATTCACCATTGCCACTCATCTTATTTGGAAGCCGCGACTGGTCCTTGCCGACCAATTCGCCTTCAACAATTGTACACCCCAGAGCCACGCAGGCCGCGAAAACTTCTGAAGTGCCCATCATGGACGACCGCCTCGATGCAGAGTCCGAGAGTGTCACAATTCATCACCTCCTCACTAAGTCCTATGATGCACTCACTGCTGAGTCTAATGCAACACAGCGTCGCTCTGAGTCTTCGAAGCGCATTGGTCTCTTCGGTGACATTGGATTAAGTAAGGACTGTCTGGCTACTGTGAACGTTAGCATTAGCCATTACTCACGCTGGCCGACAGACTATGTTGCCCAAGAGTACCTCTTGACAGTTGCTTAGGCACTTCTCAATGCCTGGACTGCTTACTAGGGCTTGGAATCACAGAGGTGCAAGTTTTGTGCTGCTTCCAGGCGATGCCCTTACCGGCTTGTGCGAATCTCGCTGCGCTGAAAACCTCGAAGCCACGCAAACTGCTTGTACTGGGGATAGTGATGTATTGATACCCGACGAAGACATTGCATATGCTGGTGTGTTGCTGGGCCTGCAGTGCACACGTCTCTAATGCTTACCCCTTAGGTTCAACAACGTATCCCACTCACAGGTATCTCTATGGCATGCAGCTGGATTGTCTCAAATCCCAGGTCTTCTATCGCTCCTAACGTATCACAACGCTTTACCTGTTCTGACGCAACTTCAACAGATCGACGGGCGAATACTGCGACACTGTTGTTGCAGGCTGGATGGACGACAGAAAAAGCGGAAATTGGACTTATACGCAGAGTTGTATGCAGTGTGAACTTAAGATTCGACAGCTACTGCCCTCCTCATCCTTTGCCTATAGCGAGGAAGGTGCATTCAAATTCTCCTCACTCACGGCGAGCTGCACTACGGCTGGGTACACATACGCCACATCTGCGCCATACGCACCCAACGCGACTGTACGAGCCGCTGTCTCAGCTAAGCCGAGACGCTCTTCCGTGGGCGCTCAAACATTTGGGCAAGGCTGTAGTGGTATACACTCTCAATGGGAACTCGGTCGCTTAGGTATTGGCAGAATGGTTCCGCGGCGGGGCACTGGCTCCCATGGGAGCTGGCAGCGAGAGTGGAGGATGGGATTGCGTGAGCAGTCAGACTTTGTAGCGCGATTGCGTGAGCCTGTGTGAAAAACATTCGAGACGTTCGATTTCGCATCTGCACACAAAACGGCGCAGTCAAGCTCTTGTGCGCTTTCAGACATAAACTTTGATATGAAGGAGGCACCTTCTTTACGACGTACCTCCGACCTCACTTCAAAACTGCGTATGGAATCTTCGCCTCTTTTATACGCTTCTTGGCAAGAGCGCAACGAGAATGGCAAGTCTGGTGGAGCAATCTCATGCTCCTCGTGTTTGACCACCGTGACTGTTCCTGCTAGTTGCTGCTGGGCGTTGAAGCATGTCATTGACGGCGAAGTGGTGCCGACGCCAGCGACTGAACATTCGTAATCGGGGAACGGCGAGCCTGGAGTAAGTGTGCCCAGCTTGATAACCCCTACGGGCAAGCCAAAACAATGGACAAGAAGCAGTGACATCATGACCCTTCTGTCCCGCTAAATGCGTATCGACGCCCAGATCCGCGGATAAAGTGACCTGTTCCGTTGGTCTCGCTGGCACCGGGCGTTGTGAGCTGCAGGTGGTATGAACCCATACCTAGGTCGTTGGTCTGTGATCAAGACTGGCAAATGGGTATACCCACGTTCGGGTTGGGGCGGGGTTGGGTAGCGTCACGTGATCTTGGGGCTGGGTTGGGTTAGGGTTTATGTCTGAGTACCCTTATAAGAAAACAAGTAGCAAAAAGGACACCCAACCTTAACCCAGCCCTAATCATGTGTTACCCAAACCCTACCCAGCCCGAGAAAAAGCTGACCAATCGGGCTGGGTTGGGTAACACGGGAACGACCGAATGACGGTGCGATAGTGGTGGTAAGACAGCACGAGTCTGTGTCAGGAACAACGTCAGGATGTGGCGTGGCAGCATGAGGCAAGCGCGGCCCGGGCCGATCATGACTTACCTCGAAGTGACTAGCTTCTACCCTCGCCCCACCGCAACGGCGTCTCTTACAACACCTCCCATGATTGCTAGGTCGCCATCCTGGATAAGACCTTTCAAAGAGCTACCGAGGGCTTAAATGCGTTATGTCTCAGACGAGTGGTTGATTTTGCGTCTCATAATTTGGACTACCGTAGAACCTTGATTATTTGGCGAAATGCTAGCGGGGGCGGGTCAGAGTAAAGTCTGAAGAGGCAAATTAGCATAAGAGGGCTCGTTGTAGATTTGCGCTAGCTCTCAAGGGGACTAAAGGTGACCCTCGAGGGCACCTGTGATTCGCTGTTTGGAGACCATCCCAGCGGGCAGAACAGCCGCCCCCTGTTAGCATTTGGCCAAAGAATTGAATACACACGACATCGAATATCTTCACGTTCATACAACTCCACCAAACGCAATTCAACTTTCATGTTCAGCAATCATCATGAGAGCACTTGCTTAAACGCACATCTACGCTGTTACAGTGCGAAAAGGCAGAGGTGGGCAAGGCTGTGTGGATTGGCATGCACAAATCGTCACCTAACACCTGATTCACCCTCTACGGATCGTCTGCAGATATGAGAGCAACTCGGAAGCCAGCTAGCGAGAAGCGCGTAGAAATTCGTCTCCGATCTGGCAGACTGAACTGTCGCAAGCCGGGCTTCTGTCAACTGCTTCCCAGTCTAGCCCTGACCGCGCTGTCCTGTTGAGCTCGAGTGGCTGTAGACGGTCATAACTGAACATTGCGCGAGAGATTTACCTTCCGCTACTGCAACACGCTTCTACTTTTGAGAGCCTTGCGGCGCAACGACGGTAGTGGCAATCGAGCAGTGAGACTCGTAGAGCGACTACGTCACTGCACTGTGCACGGATGGGGTGGAAGTGTACTCTTGCTTTTGAGCCACGCCCATGTCGAACGTATTGTCTGTTCCGCTTACTGGGTAGTAGCTTGTTGCTGTCTGTGTTGGCGGACAATTCATGCGCCCATGCTCTCGCAGTCAGCCAACCTTTCAGCTCATCCTTGACCGCATCTGCCAAGCCGTGCCCACGGTGTCCTTAGTATTCGCCATTCTGTCTCTGAATAGAGCAGGTATTACAACCAGCAAGAGGAATTGAGGGATGGAGTTACAAACGTTCTGGACTGCAGCAGAACATTAGAATTAAGCTCGAAGTCTATCCAAAATTTGCCTTCGACTCGTAATTCGAGGCGACAGATTATTATTGCTATAGTCCATGCACTGCTCCAGACCCAATCTATGTCCTAAACCAGCGTAGTCATAGCCTTGTGAATAATTCTTCGAGACCTTTTCTTACGGCAGACATTGCATGTGCCGCATTGCCCGCGCAGTATCGTGCAAAGCAATGGGACGATAACAAGAGTTCAGCCGCGTGCGCATTGAACAGTCATCAGTTGCTCAATAGGAAAAAATACTGGAAGTCTTCATGCCATGCCAAAAGAGCGTTAAAATTTCACTTTGTGCAGCTTGACATTGGAGATCTGTCTATTGCTGGAACGCTTTTGGTGGCGCTCGTGCACGACTCGTAAGCGAGCTAATATTTCTGTAGGGTCCGATCAGTATATGGAGTGACCATAGATCAGCGCGTTGCCAAACATGTGGCCTTGATTGATCCATATCGAGTATCAGCGCAAGACTGCTGAGTTGTGCGACATGTCGTTTTAAACAAACGTGTAATGACTCATAAGACGTAGACCTACGTTACTGTGGGCATGATTGAGGGAGCTAATCATACCGATACTCCAATTTGAGTTAGGCGCGTCAATTGGAACTCCATCCTTTACTAGCAGATACAGCGCAGCTTAGATGTAGATAGACCCTGCCTTTTGATCAATTTGAGTGACAGCTACTCAATAGCTTTTACCAGTCTTGGTCAAGATACCCGCGCCCTTGAGGTTCATCGCAGCTCTGATTCACTCGAAAACAGATGGCTGGAAAGAGTGATATCTTTGATGGAAGAACTGCAAGTTCTTGAAACGATGATGAGTAGGTTCAGAGTCCACATGATCGAGCACAAAACCTTTGTGTGAACGCACAGAGGACATACGATGTCCACCGCTACAGTCACTCATCTTTTACTATTCAGCAATCTCATGTATGTATCCCGTGCTCCGTGGTCGCGTTGCTCAACGATGTGGGTACACAGCTCATGGATGACCTTATGCGAGGCATGGACGCGAAACAAGTACAACGTAATTGGAAGGACACAACAGAGACTTAATCGTCTGCGAGTGTGTACCGTGCGTGCATCGTCAGAAAACCTCGCGTTACCGTGCTTGTGCACTCTTAGTTGGGACGGGGAAAGGTCACTTCTTTGTCGTTGCTAGCAGACATGTAGTTTGTAAGCTTGTCCTTTTTCGTGAGTGCGATTGTCCCATGCCTCAGAGTCTTCCGTCTGAACCAGCTCGAGATAGTCGTTCGTACGTCCGTATGGCCCGCAGTCCAAACAAAATCTTTAAGGTACGCCTTCGGCGAGAAAAATTTCTTTCGTAGTCAATGGCACCAACGTAGTCCGACTTTTCTGCCTCGATATTTCGGGACGGAGAGAGTATGCTACAGAGCTGTGGCGGTGGGCGTGGTAGGATGAACCGGGGCAGTCGATGTTTAGTCACGAGTGCATGAAGAAGGAAATGACTATCAAGAGTGTATCGGGGACTTGCGCTGGTAGAAGGCCACGTTGTCGTATCTAGGTATGTAGTATAGTAAACCTATGTCTACTTCACCGTTCAAGCCCTGTAGCAACCCCAACCGTTAATTCCAGAGGAGCAGAAAGCATAGACGCCGAGACCGTACTGGTAACTGCAAGCTTGGGGAACATCCATGCTCCTGTCTGAACCCCCATCTGAGCATTTCCAGTCGTTGCACGTAATTCCCACTGATTTAGCACCGTACTTCAGCCCGTACTGCACGCGGCAGGCTGTGTTGACGTCAATGCCGCCGAGGTACTCCCCGGCCCTAGCCTGAAGCGCATGGGCGGCGGCGGAGACAGGCTCAGCGGCTGGGGATGGGGCAGCGAGGGCGGTGAAGCCGAAACTCAGAATTGCGCAGAGAGCGGTAGTCTTCATATTGGATGGCTGTGTTTGCAAACGAAAGTCAGCACACAGCAAGACGAAATGGATGCTTATACATCGTACAATGCTTCGAAGAAGGGAAATTAGAAATCTTACGTACTTGACAAAGATCGACAAAGATTGACAAAGTCAAGTATGTTGTTTGCCAGTGTGTTGCGGTAGAAGGCCGAGTGCTGTTGAAGAGCTGGTTGGGTTGTGAAGATGGAGAGGAGTAAGTCCAAGAGGGGTTTGCGACTGGTTCTTATAGTAATTTTGTGCAGCAGAAGTGTAGTCTTTTCTCGTGCGTTTCGACTAAGGAACACGCAGGTTGTGAGGGAGGTTACTATTGGTCAATGGATCTCGGAGCATGCATCCACTTACGGGTTGATAGTAATATGCAGGTACATGCTTAGCATAAGCTAAGGTAAAGCCCTTGCTATAGAGCCGAGCTTACAGGAATACAAAGTTCTGTCGCAAGCTGCTCCAACCCATAGACTGGTGTACTGTGCTTCATACCTAGTTGTCTTCTTTCTGGGCTATCGATCTTCCGAGGCATAGTATTCCCGTTGACAGGGTGTCGAGCTTCGATGAAGATGGACAGAGCTAACACAAATTTCATCTTGCCCAGGTGGGTTTAGGCCTTACCGGTTGAAGTGGTAAGACATATTTCAAAAGCGTCCTAGTTCGGGTTATGTTTCAGGGATAGGGAACGGTTAGTAGACTAGCAGCGCGGGGTACCGAGACTAAGTCTAATACAGTGACTTCGAAGGGTAACGGACAGATAATCTGCTAAACGGCTCAAATATCTGTACGACTGAGATTCCTGGATCAAGAAACAACACAGACTATCTTGGTACAGGTTGTGCTCTTCGCTGCTATATAATGTAAGGACTGTATCACCCACCGAGCTCTTCACATATCATGAGAGCGAGAGCTTGCTACTCCGTTACTTGTGCTCTTTCAGGTCCACCTGGTTCGACTGCTAATGTAGAGGTTACTCACGTGACCAATATCTTTGCCGTGCCGTGGCTGCGAACTACTGTACTTGGAAATACGACGCTGTCCTGCAGTGTAATGCTAACAGGCGTCGATCATTGGGAAGATATGGGAGACTTCAACGCCAGCGTGTGACCCGGGAGAGTTGGAATTAACCAGAAGTGATGCCTCTAGACACTTGTGCGATGTATTGACTTCACTGCAAGTTTGCACAACGTGGACTAACTTATGATAGGCAAAATAGATATGTTTCACGAGAGAATACCTTAGCAGTGCGGGTGCTTTTCGAGACAAACCTAGCTTCCGCTCCTAGCATAACACGACTCGGCTATCGTGGACAACAAGGTAGTCGACAGCTAGTTCCAAGACAGCTGACATCTGACTACCTCGGGAGCAACACAGGCAGCAAGTCTGCATTAAAAAAAGATCCACCTATTTTGTGCAATCTGAGCCCTCGCTAACGGGTTTCCGGCTGCATTGAACGTGATATCAGCCCTGAATGTCCCTACTCGCCTGACCTAAGCATCTTTCATGAGGCAATTTCCAAATACAACTGCCTGTTTGGAAGAGTCTGGGGGCCTTACTATGGTTTCTGGCTAACGTTTCCTTACAGATTGTCCACTCCAGCCCGTTCATACGCAAGGTTTCCTGTATACAGTTCGCCCACTCCTCAACCGCGCCCGCCGTGTCACGCAGGAAAATAGTATTCTACATGCATCGTGCCTCACAAACTGCCATTACGGACCTTGCTCGAGCCTATTCAACAGAAATTTATCTGGCTGCCACGGCGATAGCCCCCGCCTAGGTGCGTTATTCAAGCGCGCTAATATGCACCCGTGCGTTATTCAAATTTGAGAACCCCTGGGCTGCAGCGCATCTCGGGTCAAAAAAGAGATGTCTATCCGTCGCAACATGAGCCGTCTCTAGTGCTGACCGCATAGTCTGTTTCTCGATGCATCGGACACGGAGGCTGAGGCATTAACGGCCTAGACCGTTACACTGGCCAATCCTGCTGCTCGGATAGCTAAACCCGAGGAGCCGCCGCCGGCCCGCCGCCACCCCTAGGTACCGCGGCCGCTGCCGCGGCGGTTAAAAGCACATGGCCCGTAGCGTGCCTAGTACGGCGACAGCGGCAGTCAGCGGCGTAAATTGCAAACTCTTATCTTTAGCACTACGTGCGGACTCCACTGGTCAAAAGCTAACGTTTTGCTTGCGCAGCACTTCTTGTGCATCTGCTTGCAGATCTGTAACTCGCACTCTTCTCTTTCTTTGGCGGCCTAGCAAGCGTTGACGGTGTATTGCCGCTGGGCAGTTTTCTTGTCAGCCTGCTCAGCTCTGGGTACCCTCCCACTGCTTTGATTCACCCTAAGAAGTAGTACCATGCTAAGCTTCGTAACTAGAACACTACTTAGGTAGTCAACCGCATGCCGAGATGCTTGACAATGTGTATCCGGGCACTGAGATGCTTGACCATGTCTATCCGCACTGTACGTGAGTTCTGCAGCTTGAGAATGTCTTCACTGTTGTTTTCCACCTCTAACTTTCCTTTCTTGCCAACCTCATCCCGAAAGCCTCTGCCAAATAACTCTCCAACTCAGCCTCGCCCAATAGGCGTCGCATTGTGCCGATAGTCAACGGTATACAACCTGACTGCAAGCCTCTTCACGATCTTGCGTTAGCACCAGCTTGCGCTGAGTCGCGCTCCCGGGCTCGGCTGACCGACCTGGTGGAGCAGTTCGCACGCCTATGTCATCTCTGTGCCACTAGCTTAACACGAAAGGGGGATCATGCAGGGTCAGGTAGAGAGACCGACTTTAGGTGGCGATAGTGAGGCTGTGTGTTAGCAGTTTACCAAAAGCACCAGCGTGGTAGATCTACGATAAGTAAGCAGACAATACTCTTCATACAAACAATATGTGAATTCCAGATATTCAAGCTCTAAGCGTTTGTAACAGCAAGTGTCCACTCTTTGTCTCCATCTGCAAGCTTTACATACTGTACCTTAGCATATTGCTGCTTGGCAAACGTGTCTCCCTCCTCTGGTCAAACCTCTGCAGACAGTCTTTCGAATAGATCGAGCTCTCCTTTTCCGCCCGTAACTCCCCCTTTCGAGACCCATGATCTCACTGTAACCTTTCCGTCTTCTATCAAAGCCCACTTCCTTTTGAAAACATGCAAGCGGTAATCAAATATCGGGTCTCCTAGTACCATTCAACTAGCTGTAGGTCGGGTGACATTGTGAGAACAGACTGTGCCATCGTCTAGTGATTGTCTTGGACCTTACCTGTCTATTCATCGCCGGATACTGCTCCCAGGCTGCCCTCGATATTTAAACCCTGGTGAGGATGACCACCAGCTGCCATAGAAGTCTCATGTTCACTCGTTCGCCGTCTTGTGCACTTCAAACCGTTCACTTAATTCAGTTCAGTAAGAACGTACACCTCTGTAGTAAGCTCACTGCTGGGATTCTCTAGAATGGGCTTTTACATCACCCGCCTAGAGCACGTTTCTAAATTCTTCGTCCTGCAGACGGAATGTCTTTGCGTCTTACGCTGTCGGGTTAATCTCGAGGAATTTCGCAGTGAATTTGTTGAATTCATAAACTGTGTTAGACGAGCTGTTAGCGGCATCTTTTGCTTGCGCCCTAAAGACGTTGCTAGTTCTTGCAGCAAGTCCGCGTTTGTAGATGCATGGTGCGTGTTGTTAAACCTGCCTGCACCGAATCCTGATCTATTGACGGTTTTTGCCAAGGGCTCGAAAAAGGCGATGGGGTCCTGCGGGGCCGTCAAGTCGGTGATAACATTCCCAATCTTGATCGGCCCGTTCATGCGGAACTCTAGCCCCGGCCTAGGGCGGGTCTACGAAAAGATTAGCGCACAACCACCAGCGGCACGGCTCGTTCCGCACGCTAGACGTTATTAACACCGCCAGCCCCAAACCAACTGCGTTCTCCTTCCGCCATCAAAGGGTCCCAATTATTGCGTTCCTCATTGCTCTCTTTGTTTCTTCTACGCGTATGGCCTTATATTTGTATTAGCTGCTTCATAAACCACCGCGACCATCCCCCGCGCCTAAATCTAAGAACGCACCCAGTTTTAGCATGTGACCCTTCTACCGCTGTTGCTGAACGCGTTTATTACGCTAAAAATCCTAGTCTTCTTTAAAGCACAAGCTGTATCGTTAAACAAACAAAAGTCCAGCCACTGCCTCGCTGGCACGGACGCGAAATTCGTCGAGTTCACACAATGCACCGGCACGAAACAAACCAAACCCACCAAACGAACCAAACGAACCAAGCAAGCTAAACAAAATAAACCAACAGAAGCTGAGAGCCTCGCTTGCGAGACGATTCCGTGTGGGAAGTGCATCGCAGGCAGAGGCCGTACAAATGCAACCCCTGGCCAAGTTGCAAGTATTTGCAGGAGCGCGCGAATAGCCAATCAAGCCTACACGCCGCAGTAGATGTCCTCGGGTTCGAATGCCACAATAAACGCTCTGCCTGTGCAACCTGCCAGTATGCCAGATCGACCTCCAACTGGGCCACAACGTCAAAGTGCTTGACTAGCGAAACGCTCATGGGAAAAGCAATCAATGAGATCCTTCACCGACCGATCTCCTGCAAAACGCTCGAAGAGAAAGCTGTTTGTTCCACAGTATCACCACGATATTCGACTGCTCCCTGCAGAGCTCTGACACCACAACTAGCGAACACTGAAGGACTCTGCAAATGACGGCGGACGACTACTTGACTGCAGGAATCATCCTGTATGCTTTCTACTACGACTTTTGCTTCCTCATAAGAGCGTAGTGCGTCCATAGTGCCCCTTGAGATGTCAAAGACCCGAGCTAAGCTCGGCTCTCTATAGGACGTTAATCAATTAATCAATTGATCAATTAACCAATCAACCACGATATTCGAAGAGAGCACATACAGCTCAGCTATACTAAGACCTTACGTCAATAAGTGGATAACAAATGTCACTCAGTTATTTCCACGAGAAACAAATCGCAGGTATCACCGCGAAGAAGAACTGGCGAGCTTAGACAGCATTTCTTGTGGGAAAGTAAGGCTTAGGTTTACATGTGATAGACTTGGTGAAACGAATCCTCTTGTTTCTAAGGCAGTGTTCACATGACCGCTACCAATCGTTTCCAAGTCCGAGCGAAGGGTTGAGCGCAAACATTGGAAGTTTGGCTACGTTTGTTAGCGATCCTCTTTGCGACTGCTATGCTCAGCATCTGGGCTTCTCGGGTCCCGCTATATCTCGACAAGGTTTTAGTCATATGGGATCGCCTCCGGCCTTGGTGAAGGCTGTAGGGAATAGTGTTGGACTGCACGTTCAAGGGCCTGTACTGAAAGAACGGAAGGAAAGCAGCGCTGCTGATAACCACGTCTAAGTGCATGTCGCAGTGATGGGCGCTTATGTAGATACGCCGGCCTGAAGCAGAGATCCGCATCCGCAGGAACACCCATGTACAACATTTGGAAGAGCTATAACCTACAAAGCATACTAATGATGTCTCGTCATATGCTCAGCCTCGACCCATTCTTCGCACCCACTCACCCACACCCCGAAATCACACACACTGCTCCTATGACGCTGTCATCGCCTACTCCCATATGGCTTCCGTCTATGCCTATCAGCGCCACTCTCGCCCAGACATGACGCTCTCCCTTAGTCGTCGACGACAAAATGAAAGGACAATGCTAAATGGCCACTCCAGCGAACAATCTCGCCCAGGAGTATTCGCCTTTCCAGAGCATCTATCAAGGTTGTAGGCCAGGTTCCCCAAGTTCCCCGTAGATCAAGCATCTTTTCGACTGCCTGTTTCTTCACGCCTTCGCTTCAACTGCCTACCAGCAACGGCTGGTTCGGTCTTCTCGCAGTAATTAGCATTGCTTACAAAAAAAGGTTTCAGAGCTACCTCTGAAGCTTAGCTGTGTCGACTGCGACGCGACTCTTATGATGCCTTACTCACGAGCGGGTTCCGAAGCCATCTCAGCACCCTTTGAGATCCATGGATGTTCGAGGCACTCTATAGCAGGAGGCCTGTTCGTTGGCTGAAGTCGAAGTGTATAGACCAGAAGATCAACGCATGGCGCTTGAAGCCCTGGTTTCTTAAGTGGCGTCGTATGGAGAGAGGAGTAGTCGTTACATTTACAAACATTGCACGTGTGGTACCATCGGTCTATCTCGCAAACGGATATTTGCCACCGAGGGCATACCAAGCAACCACGCCAAATGACCTTATATCAATAGTAGAGCTGTACCTTAGTTCACTGAGCCCAGTAGCGCTTGAGACACGGAGCAAGTGAAGCGGAATGGAGGTGGAATTACAGGCAGAGTGCTCTAATTATGGCCAGAATGGCGTAGACGCTGCAGCCGCAAGAGATTGTAGGATGATAGTCTGTAATGATCCGCAGGGCCCAGCAGTATGCAATGTGTAGAGGAGTTTCATCAACTGACGCGTTCGTAACCGGCGTGATCTCGTACCTCTACTAGATAAGTTGTCCGCCACGCGCTCGTTTGAAGGGGTAGATGTAGATGTGGGAGTTCCGGCGTCATGCTCTGTATGTCCTGAAAAGGTTTTAGAATAGCTGGAATTCAATGATTGGCATCGAAGTAGGCGGGACAAACATAAGAATCCCTCCGCATTTGATAGTAGTTCACACAGGCAACGTCCTTACACTGAGGCCTGATACTATCTCCCTGAGAATGAGTGTATGATTTGGTGTCCATAGCGTGCAGCCAGTGATCGGTAGCATTGATTTTGACAGAAGAGTCTATCAGCGCTCTCGTTGTGCATATCATGATGTCTTTCTCGTATCTTGACAAAAGACACTGTGAGGAGATGACGGTACTGAAAGCGTCACTCGGACAGTGGAGCGTGACGTCCAACTTGGTCCCGTTGCACCCGAATCCGTGACGATGGTCCCATGATAGCGGTGGCGGCAGACAGAACGGTCGAGCTAAATCTGATGCATGTCCTGGGATATCGTCCTCGCCTGTCTCATAGTGAACGAGTTGACTTGTGCGCAACGCAGGACTGAAAAATGCCATCTCGGGCAGAGCGCCAGAATGGCTACTGGGGTATAGTGTAGCAGCCGGTCCACGACTGCGAATCCTCTGGAATAATTTTCTAAGCTCTTGCGCAGGAATTCGGCCGTTTTCAGTAGCCGCAAGCGTATCAAAGCAACCGTGAGGTTCACACTCTAGATTAAGTACTACAATATCTGGGTCATACGTGCTGGTGACAAGACGGGCTCGCGGCCGGGTTGGCACCTCAGAACCTATGCAGCGTGTATCATGGCTGGGATCGTGACACTCTATCTTGAAGCTGTTGAGGCAGGCTTGCCAGTCTCCGATTCCGCATTGATTCTGCCGCCAGTCGTCAATATGCGCCTTGACAGTGGCCCAGCTGATCGAAATGTGTGCACAGAGTTGCACTACCCCTTGCTGGCCCAGACAGTATCGTTTCGGCTGACGCAACAGCGACTCCGGGGAGAATTGAAAAGAATCGTGGTAACTGTTGCAGGCGTTACAATAGATTCTGCTTCGAGAAACTCTCCCACGATGTGTCTGCTGAAACTTGCAATCGTCAAGAACTTGAGCATGGGCATCGTTCCAGCGCTTGCAGCTGTTGCAGCGTCCATCTTTTTGTAAAAGCCGCCGAAATTGAAGCCTTGAGCTGCGGAGGTCAAAAGCTTCACGTCTGATAGAACACGTCCATCCCCAGAACCAGATCCGCTCCCGGTTGAGAAGTCGAAAGAATATCCTCGAGGACATTCGGAGACATAGCAGCGCAGCGAGATCGTCACGCATAAAGTCCAAGATACACAGCAGGAGCTCCTCCGGCAGCCGACTGATCAGAGGACAAAAGCGATTATTGTAGAACTGTGCAGCAATAAGTGGGTCCATCTTGCGCTTCAGCTCGCCCAGGGCGAGAAGAAGGTTTCGAGCTCGTTCATCGTCTCGGTTCCGTCCTTCTTCGATTTCGCGTGCCTTTGGCGCCTTGCTGGGATGTTGTTCTTCATGTGCCTTCGGCGCCTTGCTAGGGTCTTGCTCTTGGCGTAGTCCTCGGAACGTTCTCCTTATCCACCCCATTGCCAGACTCGTAGTCGGATCGCACAGGTACCAGGAGCTAGGGCGCTTGTTGAGCAAACAAGCAAGTGGATGTCTCCAGACTTGGTTGAAAAAAGTCAAGTGTAGCTTGATTGGGAGCTATAAGCGTCCGCGGTCAACCACACTAGCTCTCTCACTTTGGTAGCCTTGCGCCTCAGTGCTCTATCGTAAGGGTGTGACGTTTTCTTCGCCGTGATGTAGTCGTGGCTGAGATGAAGTCGTGGCTGAGATGAAGTCGTGGCTGAGATGAAGTCGTGGCTGAGATGAAACGATGACTGAGACGTTGTGTTCACCGCAACCTTGTGACTTGGGTTTGGCCGCGACTTGATCTTAACCGCGACTTGATCTTGGCTGCGACTTAGTTCTCGCTGCGATATTGCCTTGACCGTTCTGACACCGAATTTACACTGGTCTCCTCTGATCAAAAGTAGATGGAGAACTAAGTAAAGGCCTAATCTTTGCTATCCGCTCAATATTGTCGCGGACCCACCAGTTAATGCACGTGAGTGCAATGCAGGGTACAGTGTTCGTGCTGTAATGCAGGGACACTGTCTGACCCGTTAGACTAATGCCCGGCCCGGCCAGGGTAAACCCCGACCAGGTGTCGATGTTAGATAGGTAGTCGCTAAGGTTCTTTTAACGTGATTTTCCTTCTCAACACGATGTTGCTTGCATCAACTGCTGCATCTGCGTGACTTGTCTTTTGAGGGTGTCGATCAGACCTGCCATTTTGTAAGAGTTGTCTTTGTTCCGGGCAAGCAACTCCTCGGCTTCCTGCCGCCTTCGCTCAGCAATCTCAGCAGCCCGCTCAGCCCTCTGAGTAGCAGCGGCAAATCTCTGCTTGGCCTCGCTGATGATCCTATGGGCTTCTTGGAGGGCGGCGGCAGCCTCGACTTTGGTGATGGCGGCGGCGGTGGCAAGGACGCGATCATGGTCGTCCTCGATCTTGAGAGGCTCGAGTAGCCGATTGACAAACACCACACACCTCCACACAGTAGAAGTCCAGGGGGGATAGGTCTGGCGGACCGATTTCATCCAGCGAAAGAAGGACTTCCAGCCGGCAGCAATCCGGCAAGCAAAGACGGCGCAGCAGCCAGACAGAAGAAGTGCGGCCAGAAGCCAGGGAGGGAGAACAGGCGCGGTGTTGCTTGCAATCTTTTGCACGTTGTCGAGCAGGACGACGTCGTTTTGCGAAGCATCGTATTCAGGGGCGGCAACCCCTGCAGCAAAAGCGAAGAACAGGAAGATAAAACAAAAGAAAATAGCTTTCGTCGTTTTTGTTGTCGCCGTCATCTTCGTTTGTCAGTAGTCATGGCACAGGAAGCTCGCGCAAGCCTAGGGGCCTTGTTTACTCGAACCTGCTCCGTTTCTGCCATGGTTCTATAGGGAAGGGGCACCAAGCTACTATTGGAGGCAGGAGCATCGTTACCACTGCTACACTTCGGGTAAAAGCCGGAAGTTCTTCGAACCCGTTGTCTCTTAAACGCCGAGCTGAGTTGACTGCGGCTTACGTCAAGGAACTTGGGGTGCAAATGGTGATTGTTGTTGATTCAGGCGCCTGTCACTGCTTCACGGCTCGACGCCACGTGCCGCACTCGCCGTCGTTGAGTAATGGCCTCAAGAGTCGTAGCTGCGTAACAACAGCACCCAGAGAAGAAGCGTGCAGTCACCATTATGCGAACACTGATCCGGTCGGCCCTTAAGCTGCACTCGGTTATAGGGGCGACCTCGCGATATTGGCTACTGAGCCGTGATCGTGCGAAGCTCGCGTTTGAGCCTGCTGGACCATGTCGCTTCGATCCCCAGGATGATAGCGTATGAGCCATATGAAGGAAGTGCCACGACCTGTGCTGCCAACAGCTTTGCCGGGTAGTGACGGGAGGATTGGGGGATCTCCAAAATTTGTTCGCAACAAAGACTTCATTTCGCAGAGTTACATCCATCTATTGTAGACCCCATATGTTGTGTTGGAGGAAGCATGCGTTCAACCTACGAATGTAAGATCCCGTTCGCGCCAGATTCACGCCATGCCTCTTTGGTAGAGCACTCACGACTGGGATCCTAGAATCCTCTCGAAAGCAGACTGCTCCTACTATGAAAGGCAACACAGATCAACAATACACGATGTAGACTTCTAGTATGCTTTCATTTGCAGATTCTGCTGCCGGCTCTTGGTCAGAGCAAGATGCAGCTGTGGGCCGTGGGCATAGCCACCACGTAATAGGACATCGGGCTGTAACTTCCGCTCTGTACAAGGTGGGGCCAACGTAGCTCTTGTGGCTTCCATGCGCACTCATGGCACTGAACGTGTTACCCTTGCCGTGTTCTTTAGTCGTTTTGCAGACGCGAATTCGACTTCTTCTGTGACTGCCAGGCCTTTCTTCTCGTCCCTCCTGTAGTAGATCGTGGTTCCTTGTACCGGCTCGGGTCACAGCGTCTTGACGAAGGTTTACATGTCGGGGCCTGGTATGGAGTTGATTGGGTCGTTCTTGGTGCAAGTTCGTGCGTTCAGCGTCCCACCTAATACCATGTGTGCTTTATGGCCTGAATAGCTTGTCGCCGAAATCTCGCTTCCAGGTTGTTCAGCCTCATTTAAGCTGCTTGGCATTATCCGCTCATGTCTCGCTGCCTTTGTACGGTTGATCTCGAGACTAGCGTTCCTTCAGTGGGTGACACAGGAATTGACGGTGGCTCGTAGATGGGCATTGAAAGGCGTAATTGATTAGCAGTGGTGAAAGATGCCGCACGCGGAGGTTGCTTTGTCGGTAGCCTGGCGCATTCTAACCCAGGGGATGAACTCATGCAGCGGCTCCAGTTAATACGTTTGGAGCAATGCAATCGTCGATAGGTGGGCTTCTAGTATGTTCGGCGTGGTGTTGACATGTCGTCCTTGCCTTCGATACGCCTGACTCTGGGCTGCGTCACGCCCCTCTTCCCTCTGCATGAGGTTATCGAACGTAGAAGGGACGAGAATGCGTCTCGATGAAGCTGCTATCGATGTAGTCATGATATCGGTCGCTGACAGACTGAAGGGCCTGGTGGAGTGTTGTGGTGTGAACAGGCAGAAAGAGTTCGCAGGTGTTCATGGAAAGCGTCAGCCCGGGCAGGCCCACAAGCGCACTAAGGCTCATGATTGCTGAGCCAGCAAGTGTAACTTCGCAGTGCGGCGAGATGTCAATAGCATTCACAATGCAGTCAGAGATAGATTCCATCTTTAGAAGCTGATCGGTACGGGCAAGGGATGTACGGCAGGGTTGAGGCCACGCTAATGCTGACTCAGACAGACCAGGAAAACGACTTTTGATTGGTCGCTAGAGTTAGCTAGAGTTTGCCAGAGTTTACTATGCCACATTGAGCCTAGCCCCACACACTAGGCGGAGCGTCTGAGAATGAGATAACCAAAATCAGGCCTCCCATATGCTGGCCAGTCCATGATTAACGGATGCTGACACTGACAGAGGAATCTGGAAGTCCGTTTTCGATGGCCGCTCCGTCCAGGTATAGGCTCCATCCAGGTACAGGCTCCATCTCGGCGCATTCCTGATTATGCAGCCCACATGATGGCCTTGGAATGTCGAGTGCTCTGGCGATAATCCTTCGTCAATGGTCTCCTTCAGTAGAGGACATGGCGTCTATTGCTGCGCACGGCCCAAAATTGGTATCTTGTTGTGCAACGCCTGCATCAGCCGAACCCGGACAGCGACGACGTCAAATTGATGGGCCGGTCGCGTTGTTCGACGTCACAGGTTCAACAATGTCGATGTTCACAACCTGACATGTCGTTTGCGAGGAGTCTCGAAACGATAATTGATCCGTCAGCATCAAAGGGCCGGCGCATCGCGTTGTTTCCAGTGGCTGGAGTGGAGCTTGCCGCATCAGCGCACCGATCACTCTGCATCACCAGATCATGCAATGCAGCAACCTCCTTTGCTTCGTCCCCAGACCATGAAATATCCTTGAAACCTGCACACAGACTTTCCGCCGCGGGTATTAGTGATACAGCACTAGGTACGCTGGGCTCTGGGGCTCGGTCCTTCCTGTGTCATTCTCAACCAGATGGACATCGCTGCAGTAGACGTGTTTCGGTCCTTCTTCTCATGTTATAAGACCCACGCTCGCTCAGGTGGCATTGAGAACTCCAAAATGCCCATCAGACTCGCAAAATAAAGACACGTCACACGTGTTGGAGTCCTGACCTTTCTCACGCACCACTTCCGGGTTGCAGCCTCTAGTAGACATCCTGGCCAGAGACCACATATCATCTACTCTGGTATTCTACATCAAGAAATAATCCTTGCCAGCGTTCCTCACCTCGACATCATGCAGATACCCGTCCTCTAGCTGGAAGTTTTCATTCCAGTTCATCGATAAGAACGAAGCCAACGAGCCGAGCCTTTTCGCCTCGCTTGGGTCGGTTCCACAACATGGTCAAGACCACAGGGTTTCTTAGCAGTGTTGCACCGATATTTTGACATCGATGAACGGCATGCGGGCCGTCCCAACGGGTACCGGCCTACAGTCAAGCTACCGGCTAAGACGCTGGAGGCCATTATGGACTCACGACAGCAAGAAACAAGGATCAGAAGCTTCTCACCCCACGCGGGTCATCCCACAGATTTACAGCTTTTCGGAGGCGAAATTATATTCACCACTACCGTGAAAAAACACTCGGGCCTGTCTGCTTCCACTTCGTCATGCTGTCGAAGTTAAGGTCATGAGCAGATGAGTCAGTCCACCAAGGCGCTCAGTAACCACGGTCAAGACGTTGACAAGGCTAACATCGTCTACGAGTAGTCAGATCCACTTTATGCGATTACGTTGACGCTAATGCATTCCATGGTGCTACGAAACCTGTAGTGGGATGTCGAGACGATAGAGATCATTCACACCGCCACTTGCGCGGCAAGCCAGCGGACTCTGCTCTGATTCGACCAACCTTCCTGTTCGGCATGCCGAAGGATACACTCCAACTACATCTTTGGTACCGTGTCCACTCTATTCCGGCTTCAAGTCGCACTGAGAGCAGCCTTTGGCGTTGTGCTCTTTCGCCAGTGCAACTGTACCGAAGCATATCCTCCGCGGATGAACACACAGCGGCTTTGAGAATGCTGGCAAGCCGCGTTGGCGTCTGAGATTTTGTGCCCCGAGCATGCTTCTAATACTGTTCTAAACGACTAGGAGTATAAGAAGCAGCATCTGTCGCTCTGGATATCCCTCGTCTGCTCCACACACTCTTGAAACTTCTCGCCTCTGCCCATTCGTGTAGATAGTACTTCACTAGCGGCTATGGCGCACGATCTCCGCCACACCAAAACCGACGAAGCCCGAAAGGCCGCTTTTGAGGCACTGCTGCACCTGCTCTCTTGCTCAATGCCATCACATGAGCCCCGTCTACCGAACAGTCCCACGTCGAGCTCTCCCGTCGAGCCCTGGCTCACGCACGTCATCCGTGAGTTGTACATTCTCCAGCTCTCACAGCCACTCACACCCGTGCAGTCAACAGGATCGACGCAGACGACGCCCTCTCAGCCGACCACCAACCAACCAGCGGCTTCTGCACCAACCGCGACGGACGCGCCTACCACCTCCTTACCTATCTGGTCCAGGCCCTTCACCACATCTGCTACCTCGTCAAACACGTCGGGATCACCCGCCAGGAATGCCTCCGCGTCAAGCAGCTGATCCTTGCCTCGCACTATCCGGCCATGGCAATGCGTACGCAGCGCTACTGGCAGAGTCCGTATGCCATTCTTGCGGGCTACGCGAAAACGGACGGAACTACGATGCTAGATCTTGGAGCGCTGCCTGCTAACGGTCGGTATGAAGAGTGGTACGCCGAACTTAGGAAAAACGGCGAGGTTGGGCAGATGGTTGATGGCGTTTGTGGTTTGATCGAGGGAATTGAGGGCGTTTGCAGCGGGGTGCTGAAGGATCCCAAGTTGTGAACGGGAGAAGCCAGTGTTGTTGTATGATTGTAGCGAAAAGATAATGTTACCAGCAGCGCACCCCTTTTTTGAGTGCATGTTTGACCCAACAGCGTGTGACTCGGCTTGACTGGGTCGCGAGGGGTTCTACCTTCTCACCCATCTATAACTCACACTGGCGATCCGATCGGTATGCAGGGTGCCCTTTTGGTTTTATATCTCATTACTCAACTATCGATGAATGCACATTGTGTCAGAGGATTACCCTTCACGTCATTTACGCAGTGTTGGACACGGAAGAGAATCGATTCACTCTAACCGCATGGCGCAGGCGTAGTGCCGTCTCTCGCAAGTGTTTGAATCCCATCCACCAGCCGACTCATCCAGACAACCTCTTACTAGTGCTTACAACCAAAGGCCGGGCAATTACAAATACATGATATCTGCCAATCTTTGCCAACAGGCATACGAGAGACCATATCACAAGAAAAGCCCATTCAGGATGAGGAATTCAACCGCCCTGCTCAAGCCTTTATCAAGTGTTAAATGCCACCAAAATTCAACTGTTGTACCGTTGGTTATCACTAGTCCCTACGTCACTTATCAAGCCAGCTTGAATGAACCATCCCTTCTCAGTCTATCCTCCCACCTCCTGAACGCGCCAAGGGCTGATCTCGAGTTCAGAGTGTCAGTCGCGAGGAGCCCATGAAGTCAGCGTCAAAGGTGCTGGCAGAAGTATGAAGGAACGAGGATTAGATCAAATTCGTGGCCGGCAACAGATGGATCTAGAGGTTATGGGTACGGTAGCATGGAAGCACATCAGACACTAGCTCACGCGTTTGTTCGTGGTCAGTACTGGGCATGAACACTGGATGTTAGTTAAGCAACGACCGAGCCAAAATCAGTCTACAGCTAATCTACTTTGGCTAGACAAGTTACGAAATTGTTGAACGCTAGGCGTGGATCCATTCACTTGCCGTCTTCTAGACACATTGGAGGGCTGCGGAATTATCCCTTTTTCCATTTCCTGCACCAATCCAGAGTAACTTGCTGGACAATGCGTTCGCTGTACTTGTTTGGTCTCTTAGTCCTAGAAACGACTTTTCATGCGTATACAATATTGAATAAATCCGTCGGCTAGCCAACCAGGCTTAAATCGCAGCGCAAGACGTCGTGCGACATTCTACGTTTCTTTCCGCGATACAATTCGAGTCTTTTGTGTGGCGCTGTGACCGATGTTATTGCACGAGAGGACAGATGGAAGAAGGATGAAGCTTTTCTGGGCGGACTCAATTGCAGGTTCTTCATTTCCTTGAGAATGATTGTCTTGGGCACATGTTCTGCGCGGAACCCAGGGGTAACCAGCGTCAAATACCTTCGTACACCACTTAGACTGAGATACCATACCTGTTCAGACAGCTTCATAAGATGCCGAAGCGGGATCGGATGCTGATCTCGGTGGATGGCCACCCCTGTCATACAGCAAGGGTTTGACAGGCACAGACAAGCGACACCATGAAAGCTTGGAAAACACTCAGAACGTACCGCAAGACGACATCGCGACGTCATTTCTGGAGATATTTTTCCTCGCTATCATGAGCGCGTTCTTTCATAACAACTCGACACATGCCCTGCAACGACATCGTGACTGGCGCATTGGGCAAGCGACAATGGGCGACTTCAATATTCTCGTGAGCAACGGCACCTGTTATTCTTCAGCTGGCAATAAGCTCGGCGGCAGCTTCATCCCCTGTGGTAACGATGCCTTCGGTCACCAGACATGCTGCGGCGCAGGGGACAATTGCATGGCAGACAATGCGTGTTTTGGCGTACATGGCAGCGGATACGGAAGTTTCCTGACTTACATGGCCGGGTGCTCAGATCCAGATTACAGTGACGCAAGTTGTCCGGACAAGCATGGTCTTGGTGTGTGGATTTTGACTCCACAGCGCATTAGATGTCGCTGACCCGCTACAGACCAGCCGTGGATCGCACTCACGCTGTGCGACAATAGCGACGGGAAATGGGCGCCATGCTCGCAGGAGGGCAATCCGACCACGCTTCAGCCAGGATCCTTCTGCAGTTGCACCGACGCCTCGAGAACCACCGTAGCCTTCAGCGACGCAAACAGCCTCACGCAGTTTGCATCGCTGCCCCAGAGTACAGGACAGAGCATCGCATTTCAAGCAGGCCACACACCATCAGGAAAACCTACTGAGCCGGCCTCTTTGGATAGGAGTCTGACGAACAATCCAAGTTCGCCCACTGGAAGCAGCAGTGTCACGAGTGCTGGGCCCGTCCCGTCTTCAGGCCATGCAACACCGACACAGACTAGCTCGAGTACGGACTCGCGAAGGAATGATACCTTAACAGACACTGCCACTACGGGCGCAACACCACTCGACTCCAACACTGGAGCCCCAGCACTACCAGATTCGTCCAGCAGCGGCCTCGCCTTGGGCGCAAAGATCGGTATCGGTCTTGGTATTGCAGCTGCAGCCCTGCTACTCATCACAGTTCTGGCATTCATCTGTCTTCGGCGCCGTAAGCGCAGGCACTACCCTTCTTCTGTGGTCGAAAGCATAGGCACACACGACAGCGAGAAAAACGCTAAGCCGTTGAGCATGCCGCCTATGCCAGAGATTGCTGGGCAACCTGTCTCTGAAACTGACGGGCAGGCTGCGAAGCCGTGGAACGTGCGGAGTGAGCTTGAAGGCACGAACTACTTCTCTGCAGTGGGCATAGCTGCGCAAGAGCCGACAGCCATTCAGGCACGACCAGTCGAAACCCCGCAGCAATATGTGGCGTACCGGCCGCCGCCGGAGCCGCAGCTGCAGGAGCCAGGTGCTGTAGCGGAGCTTCCGGCTATGAAGACACCACCCGAGGAGAGAGGAAGGAGATGATGAGCACGGGCAGATTGAGGTGACGATCCAGAGCAGGTATCTTGTAGTTCGAAAGCATGGCTGGTCTAGGGTCACATTTTTCCAGCCATTCTTGAAGCTCGCAGTGTCACCAAGGATATTCATAAACGTTCAACCAGAGCATGAGCAGAGAGTCTAGAACATCACTTCGTGGACTATACCTGTAAACATGTTTCGAAGATCGACCGCCGCACCATGCTTAAGAGAATCCGAAGCATTTCTTCAACCTGACATATGTGATCAAAATCCTGCTCGCTCAAGTAGGATCAGTCGACAATATCTTTTCCTCCTTCGGGGGACGGTGAGCTTGCCAACTCAAGGGCTGATGAAGATTATCAAAGGATATTATACGTGTCGTATTCTGTTATCTAGATGAAGTTAGATGACTTCTTGATCTTTGTCGCTGCACCGCTGAAGGTTCGACAACAAATCAAATTGTCGACATTAAACTAACTCAGTTAACGATGTGCAGATTCCAAAGTGCCACCAGCATCGCATCCATCAACCCACCTCAATTATTCAAAGGGTCGCTCCGACCTTCTTATCGCGTAGACCACTCCATGTGTTGCCGTCGCGCACCGGAATTGAGGAAATCTGACAACCAACCTTGGAGGTAACTGTGAATTGGTGAAATGTCGCAGGCTCGTTCATGCCCTTGATTCAAATTCCAGCCAGGTTGAACATTATGTCACATACTAGAAAGTTAGGCAGCTTCTTATCGAGATTCAAGATCCAGTTTTAAGCGCGAATTTGCCCGGTCTTACAACGCGCTTCTACCTTACACAAGCACGTCCAGCGCTCTGTGTCTCTTTAAGGTTGCGAACATATAGCCAGCATCTTACAGATCTAAGTGGGTGGGTGTGCTGTGCTTAAAGCTATAGATATCAAGCGCCAGTCTCTTACTGCCAAGAGCTAGATATAGTAATTTGCAAAACGATGGCTCCACCTTGTGACCTAGCAAAAACTTGTTAATATTACAAAGAAAAGCCTTTAACAACATACAAGTTAGTAGTCTTATGCAGCTAGGCTTAGGTAGTAGTATTTAAAGTATGAACAGCCTCTATAGGTGAGGAGTAGCGTAACAGAGGTAGAACAGCTAAGCAAGTGTTGATAAGAGAAGATGTCTTAGCAGGGTAACTATAACTACGCAGCTGGTATTATTTATACTGCCAGTTTGTAGGTCACGGGGTGGAGCCATCGTTTTGCCAACAACCCATAGCGTGCTCTGCAGCGGTAGACGAAGTCTGTTCTTCGGTCCGATTCTCTAGTACAACTACATCCAAATCAGCCACTCACGCGAGTCAGCTACTATCTGGTGATTCATCAAAATTCCAGTTCCCTTGCGTCTTACTGTTTTTACAAAAGGCATGGTGTTGCATCGCTGCGTTAATTGCTACCTCTGGTACGTGCAGTGAACTGCTAGTTCTCTGTCTGGTTGATCTTATTCGCTATAGATGGCGTGGTGCATGGCGTGCGCTATTATGCAAGGACGATAGGATAAGAGGCGGTTGCAAAGCTTGTGGTTAGTCGCGGAAAGATCGTCACTGGTAGCTCTGCCCTCAAGCTGGTCACCAGAGCCAGGGCTTGACGTGTTGTTATTGAGGAATGGCACGTCTGCTGTGGGATCACCAGGATCTCAGGACGTGGAACAAAGCTTGAGGGAGGATCGGACTAACAGGATGAATTGCAAACGAACGGTCTGTATCCTATCCTGCATGTTCAGCCCCCATTTCCCTTGACCACCCTTTTACAGATATAAACGACAAACCACATTCCTAGGTGATCTGTGGACCACAGTGTTCCGAGATGCTCACAGCCTTGTTGTACCCGTGCCACGACGTGTATCCAGATGTACACGCTGCGTCACTGGCCCTGGAATGGTAAAGAATACCATCTGACGGTATGGCTCAGAGTGAGTCATCTGTTATTAATCGCATGTGACTTGGGTATGGACAGTGTGCCAGCTGCCTTCAAAGCGTGCAGGAGTCGAGCATGTCCAACTATCGCAGTCACACAGTGAGCCAGAGAACTAGTAAGCTAGAGAACTAGTGAATTAGAGAACTAGTAAACTAGAGAACTAGTAAGCTAAAGAACTAGTGAATTAGAGAACTAGTAAGCTAGAGAACCAGTGAGCCAGAGAACAAGTGAACCAGTGAACCAAATCCGGCGCGTGCTCACTCGCTGATTGGCGCTGTGCCACACAACACTCGGCGCAGTCTCTCGCTGCTGGCGTTTTGCGGGCCGGAATTAGCGTGTGGGGCGGACTCGACTTGCGGCCGCCGTCATCCGAGCAGAGTCGGGACCCCTTGGAAGCTCACCACACCACACTACCCTCCCCTAAACACCTCGCCAGTCCTGGTTCAACGTCAAGCTCAGAAACAAAAAAGATTCAGACACACTGAGAGGACCACTCGAATCAATCAGGTTCTGCTTGCGTTCGAGGGCTCTGCAGCCTGATTCCTCGCAGAAACAGATATCACGACTACGTGTTGCTGGTTAAGAGATAAGCAACGAGATGTATCAGCAGTGGGAACATATTTCCTGAAGTTCCATATGATCTGCTTTGTAGTAACGTGTCCGTGGTATCCCCCAAGAGCTGGTATGCCGGCTACGCCAAAATACCGAGTCGACTCGTCCCCAATCTCGACTCCAACGCTGCTGTGAACACCTTCCCAGCGGCTCTCGGTATGACCAGCCTCAATTCGCACTACCAGCCACGACCGCGCCGATGCCGATGTTCAGCCATTCTCAGCGCCGTGGCCTCATGCGCGACCTCGAGTTCGTGCAACTTCAGCTCAGTCGCATCTTGGCTTGTTAGTACGATCACATGGTGAGAGAATGGAGCCATTGCGTGTACGTACAATCAAAACGCAGTATGTTGGCATTGGTATGACTCAAGTCGATCCCTGCGGTGCTTGACACGAGCATGTCGAGCACCACTCTAGGGCGATCGGTGCCGTCGGTTTGAACGACAGCAGCGGTCGAGCGTGGGGGTCTGCTCGTGGATCCAGCAACGGACATGTTTCGCGACAATTGATCAGTCTTCTCGCTCTCCGCGATGACAGGCAGCTTGGGGTTCGAGGCTCGGCGCCACTTCACTATAAACGGTCGTCAGCGGACTCTGAGCATTCCAGATGAAGTCCTACCCACCGAGGTGCTTGGCGTAAGATCTGAAAGGAGAGCTCTCGGTGTCGGTTCTGTCATGTGCCTCTTCAGGCGCGGTACCAGCTTGAATGAAGTAACCAAGCGCCATGTTGCTCTCGACAGAGAATCGCGGTCGGTCCAGAGAGCGTTAAACGTGACGAGGCTGGCTGGTGGCGGCTGGCGGCTCATGATTTAGGTGGAAGCAGCCAACACAACGTTCCTCACGGTGAGGTGAAGGCCTCGACGAGGCATATATCCGTTCATCGCAGTATTGATGGCGATAGATGTCTCGCGGCCAGATTGGATCCACCTTTTGTCGAGGAATAGCTCTCAGCCAGGCGTTTGAGACACCGTCAAAGTCACGGCGCAGGTACCCGCCGCCTGTTTGCTATCCGTTCCGGTTCATTTCAATCAGCCGTATACCAATACGCATGCAAGGAACACTTCGGAAGGTGTGCGTCCGGGCACGTGCGTGGACCGTTTGCTTTACTGCCACTCAAATACCCTCAAACGCGCTTCACTTCGCTTACCTCCTTTTACTCGCATGCAGCCATTGTTTCTTCTTGCAATCTTTCTACTAGCTTTTGGACTTGTGCTCCTGCAACAATCTTTCTTCCAACTCAGTTTCGAACTCCACATCAACACTCTCAACACTATGGGCGGCAGCAGTCTTCTTGGATCTGCTTTTGGCGACGTCCGCAACTCGATCGAAAACCGTGAACACGGCATGGGCGCAGTACCGACTACTACTCAACTCCCCAATCCCGACCCGTACGGAGGCTCAATCGCATCCATCTATGGTGCCGACGTGTTCAACCGATCCATCTACGGTCCCGTGTCAACCCAGATCGACGAACCTCGCAACGGCGCCAACCAGGAGAGAGGGCCACCCACGTACGATACTGAGTCTGATGACGTCAAGTACCCTGCTTCATACTGGGTTGAAGCACTTCTCGACATCGTCAAACAAGAGGGACGGCCACCCACGTACGATAACGAGTCTGATGAGGATAAGTCCATTGATAAACAACCTGCTTCGGACTGGATCGAAGAGACTCGCAACTTCGAGGTTCTGAAACAATATATTTCGGACTCTCAACAACAAATGTTGGTCGCCAAAAACATGCTTCGGACCTTTTGGAGGCAGTTTGCGAGCTCAAGAAAGAGTTATACGCGTACAATACTGAGTCTGATGACGTTGAGCCCGTCAATGAACCCCCTCTTTCGGAGGGCTCCAACGCATGCGTCGACGGCGCCGCTGAGAACGGAGGGGACTCTAACAAAGATGACGCCGAGACCAAAGAAGGCGACACAGGGTGGTGAGTTGAACACATCAACAAGATAACGACTGAACTGATCAATGCGGGAGTTCCAAGTCCACCCGTCGTCGAGTCCGCGGCGTCACCACTCGCCAGCCCCGGCTTTTCCAACGTCAGGTGATAGGCCGGTCCCGCGTCCAGCGTCCTATGCGTGAGGACAAACGTCTACTCAGTGCCCGCGCCCTGCGCCAGTTGGAATAGCATGTCCGCGCTAGCTGAGCGCCTCAATAGTTGAGTCGTCAGCGACCATGTTAGGGATCCCGGATAATTGTTCGCGTGTTTGCATGAACAAAGGACTTGCAAAGTGGCCTCCACAATGGCTTGAGATACTCGAAACGTTTTACCTATATTATATACCTATAGCTTTATTTATACTACGATAAGTAGTATATAGAGTAGGCTAGTAGATAGGTAGAGGTTAGGTTATAGTTAGGTTGCACGTAATATTACCTAACTATAACCTAACCTCTAAATAGAGACTGCCTTAACCTAAGTTTACCTATAAAAATAATTACTTATATAGTTAGGTTAGAGTTAGGTTAGGTCTATTATATAATAGGGTTAGGTTAAGGGTAGGTTACCTATTAGTTATTAAAATATCTTATATTAATGTAAGTCTATGTTTAAGTATTAAAGTAAAGAATATATTCTAATAGTTAATTATTATAGTTATAGAGTTTATATATAGATAGCGTCTAAAATTTATCTTAATTAGAATATTATTGTAAGGTCACTGTAGGCAGGCAATCGGACTTAAGGTAGATGGGATGGCTTTAAGGCCAAATTGGGGTTATATTTAGATATCAGACAAATCCTTAAGGTGTAAGCCTCTGGATTTGATAGGAGTATATATACAGAGAGCCCGTGCGCGGCCCGGCCCCTGCCCTGGGTGTTCCCAAGGTAGGGCCGAGGGATGTCAGAGAGGAATCCCGTGACAATTATATATACTTTCTTCTGCTATAATTATATACTACTAATTTATTTAGATCTCTAATAGCTATAATACTTATAGTAGTACTAGGCTAACTTAAAGTTTTTATTTTAAATAGTAATCTACTTAGTATAAATTATATTTATTTTATAGTATAGAAACTTAATTAGTATAACTAAAAGAATATATTTATAATAAGAATTATACTCTTAAAATATTCTACTAGATAGGCTTTAGTAGCTTCCTATAAGGCTTTAATTCAAGTAGCTATTTACTAGAAAAAGTTACCTCTAGCTTTATTATTAGCTATTTCTTGGGCTAGGTGCTAGAAGTTTAGCTTAGAAATAAGGAAGTTAATTAACCTCTAGTAGTAGAAGATTTTATAAAGTACTATAGCTAGAGCTAGTTAGTAATTATATATAATAAAAAACTATGATAACTACCTACTAGCCTTGAACTCATACTTTTTATAGATTTTAGCTAGAATCTTATAAGTAGCCTTAGTAGCAAGATCTTTTTAAAGAGCTTTACTACTAGTAGAGTTGAAATAAATTGCTAGTATCGGAAGCTCCCCAGGGACAATTGGAATCAGGTGTGTAGTAATAGACGTATTATAGATACCTCTAGTGTTAACTAATTCACCTCCTGTGTACAACAGTACAGTTTTCTAAGGGGTATAGTGTATCTGTGCATTCTTACTCATACCTCCAAAGTCGCTCCGGTTACTCGCCCTCCACGTACCAGAGGTTAGTTGCATCCAGCCGGAGGTCAAGAACCTCCGGTAGGGTATACCAGACCTCCTGATCGGAGGTCGGAGTTGACTGCTATTTTTCAACTAGTAGTAGCTTTATTTACCTTACTTTTAGAAGGTGTATTTTAAAATTTAGCAATGATATTAAAAAGTAGAGTATAGTAAAACTTAGCTAAGCCTATAAATATTATAATATTAATAGATCTATAATAATACTAGTATAGCTACTACTGTCAGGCCCTGCCTGCCCTCCAACGTCCGGCAGAGGCTCGGCTGACGATATAGTACTGTTACCGGCCAGGCTCACTCATCAGAGTGAGTCGTGATACCTTTTGGTTTGCTGGCACAGATAGGCCGGGTCTGCGTCTGACAACTACCTACTATAGCCTAACTCTAACTAACTCTAGAAGAATATATATATAGTAATATATCTCTAAGAATATAATAATAAACTTTAAGAATAATTTAATAGAATAAATAGAAGAGCATAGATTTAATAATATAAATTTTATTCTAATATAGTAAGTACTACTAGGGTTATAGTTTAGTATTAGTTAACTATAAAATTTATAGTTATATACTAGTACTAATATCTTCTATATAGAGTAACGTATATATATAACAAGCAGCGTAGTTAACAAGCGGTGCACCTATATTTACTAGTTAATTTACGTTTTTTATTGCTAGATAACTCTTGCTATAACGTACATCACGGGCGAGTGCATCACTGCATTTTACACCAAAAAATACAATCTTTTCATCTTAATAACTTCCTTACTTCTTAATAATAAGCTCTAAAAAATCTATAGCTAGGCTGCATCTTATAGCTCTTTAGGTATTTAAGAGGAATAAGCACTAATAGCTCTATAGTAATAGTTATTGAAGAAAAACTAAATTACAGGGATTATTTTAGCGTACTTTTCTATATCTCTAGTACCTCTATAGCTAGGACCCTAAAATTTTTAAAATAGAAAGTTTTTAGTTATAGAACTAATATATATAAATTATAAAGAATTTTATGTACTAGATCTTAAGATATTAAGGTCTAGATTGTTGGTGTTCCTTAGTAAAATGCAATGATGCACTCGCCTAGGTGATGCACTCGCCCGTGATGTACGTTACTCTATAATAAATTCTGAAACTTTTATAATAGTGCTACAAGTACCTAAAAAAGCTAACCCTAGAGTTTAGAAGGTCTAGCTAGAATAGAAAAGAAGTTATTTAAGATATAGTTAATTATAGGGATTATTTAGACCTACTTTTCTCTTTCTATAGAACTAGTATAGGTCGAGCTTAGAATTTTTAATATACTAAAGCTTATAAATATAGAAAATTAATACTAGATATTTAAAATAATCTATAGAATAGCGCTAAAGTTATTAAGCTTTAGATTATTAATTATCCCTAGTAAATCTATGTGCGCTGCTTGTTAACTGCGCCGCTTATTATATATGTACGTTATAGGAAAAAGGGATATTTCTTATAACTAGTAATTATAGTAGTATTAGAGATAATTAAAATACTTACTATACGCTTTAGACATAGTAGAAATTAGATAAATAACTAATATTATATTATAATAACTAAAAAGAGACCTATGACTTAAAATACTAGATGTCTATACTTTATATAGTAATCTATAAAAGCTTAGTAATTACTGCTTATTATATAATTGCTGGTGTTAAGCCCTAGCCCGGCCTACTAAGACAATCAAACCAAAAGGTATCACGACTTACTCTGATAAGTGAGCCTGTCCGGAACAGTACTATATCGTCAGCCGAGCCTCTGCCGGACGTTGCCGGGCAGGCAGGGCCTGACAGCTGGCGGATAACGCTAAGCGTATTTAGTTAAGCTCGTTCCTACTGAGATCAGCACGCGACCCTCGGACAGGCGCTCTGCTAACTACCTAACCTTTAATGTCAACGTACTAAGCAATAAAAGCATGACCTACTTTATGCTTCGTGGATCGATGTATACCAGTCCGCCAGGAACGGTGCAAGTAACCAAACAGCCTTCAGCTCTGATTTATGCAAGTCGATGGAGCCCAGCTCGACTTTTGAATGTGAGCCAGCAAGATGTACCAGGAGGAATCATTCCGCCAACTTTCCGCCTAAACGCGTACGCCACGTCAAGCCATGCTCACGAGCTTTCCCAAATCGCGATGGAGCTGCTCGTGGCTCAGGGATGTGCTACCTTCCAGCTGGGTTCTCCCTTTTGCTATTCTTGCGCCGCCAGTCTCCAAAGTGTATAAGTTCGCAGTGCAACGGTGAACGAGGAGGCAGGTCGACCTTTTGGCCTCCAAAACCAAACATCATTGAGCGCTTAGTCGATCTCATGGAAGTGAGCGCGGTATACGGCGAGGGCATTGCGTTACGTCTTGGTTTTGTTTGCGTTGTCCCGGCGCCTCGGAGACGTGCTGGTGGCTCTTGTGAGTGGACGAATGCTGTGAATGATTGTATACCGCCTGCCTGCGATCTCGAATACGCGACTGCGCGATGGGGTGCACGCGCGTGCTTCTCGCAGATGCCGGGTAAGCTTGGTGAGCAGTGCGAGACTTTGCGCGTACAGCAGAATTCGACGTTGAGACGAAAGAATTCCATGTTGACCGAGTCTTTGGTACTGGAGCTCAGATGGAAAGCAAGGGAAGATGCCCCTGCCTCTCAGCAGAAACTCGACGAGCTGAACAGTGTTCGCGCGTCAATGAACTGACATTGCTCGACAAGCTCCTCGCGTGTTTGCTTGCGTTGTGTCGCGCTTCGTATACAATTGCCGAGGTGACAGGCCAAACTCGCAGCGAGCAGCACCTTCCTGAGTCACAGCATGGCTTGTGAAGCTCAGAACGGCACCGGCCGCGTCTTCGATTGCGGTTGTGGATTGTACTAGTACTATAGTCAGACGCGTGCGGAAGTGCTGCGATGTCCGAGTTGACAAAAGGGTTACAGAGGAGTGTACGCAAGAGGTTACGTAGTGGTGACATCACAGCAGGCTCGTCATAGCAGATGGGTGGTTGAGGGCAAGAGGAGCAGGTGCAGAGAAGCCGTGTGCGAAATGGCTGGAGTAGCGCGTCACAGCTCCACCGCATCAGCCTCATCTGATCAATATTTATTTTCGTTTGCGCTCTCCTATACGAGTCCTTGCTTGATCAAAACCGAAGAGTTAGAGGCACACACGGTCTCCCCGGTGCGCGCTGGCACGACTGGCGGATCCCTGGTCAAAGGCGTGGCTTACTTGAAGCTTCAACAGCACCTGCTTCCGGCGGCAAGGCAGCAACAGACAGGACCAAGGCCAGACCAGCACAGTGCGACTTTGTAGCACATCAGATACAGTTACTCAAGCTCGATACTCTTTCAGAACATCCCAGCACTGGGAATGCGAGGACAACAGCAAGCCAATCAACGCAGATTTCAGCGTCCGCGCTCGTCATGAAAATGAAGAAATTCCTCACGAATCAGATGCACATTCTCCGGCATCATATCTGCAAACAAAAGCTAGTTGTTTGCTTAGGCTGAAGCACCTAGAGTTCCTTGAGCCATAAGCATCTATTCTACTCTAACCTGCCTTGCGGTTATCACAGCCTTGGGTCTGCGACACTCGCCTCCCGAAGCTCTTGCTGCGAGAGATTACAGTCTTGCCTGCGATGTTACAGGTAAATACTCGAGAGCGAGGCACATACGCCTGCTATTGCATCTCCAGCGTACATACAGATGCCGTCTGCACTTTCGGCTGTAATGACATGGGCTGCTGGTAGGAATCCCGGTAACAAGGTGTTACTCTCCAAGAAATGAGCAGCTTTTGCCCAGCATGGCGACTGGATTCCGAGCCTGGTTTAGATGTCCTTGATTGCCCTCACATACCACCGTCTCTGGGCGTAGTCTGAGTCGATCGGATGATTCTGAGGCTGCCGAACGATATGACAAATAGGTGCTGGCAAACAAGCGACAAAGCAGGAATAATCCAGCTTCTTGATTACAGACAGCTCTAGATATTATCTCCAGCGACCCTGGGAAGCAAATGACCTGCGAAACCAGCGACCACAAACATGCAGTGTGGAGGCGTTGGTTCAGAGCTACGAAGCTTGCATTTGCCAGATGAAAGCCCGGTGCTTTTCGACTAGGTTCTGGAGGCTACTTGTCGACACCTGTGGCTCTGTTCCGACTCCACCATTAGTGTCCGGCGCTTGAAGACTCGCATTGCATCTTGGGCAGAGGCTGACGGCGTGACACCTGTATATCTGTACAGCACAGAAAAACATGATTGTCATTACAGCCTGTTCGCAGTAGAGCCTCCTCATGGATGGCTGTCGTAATGTCCGAAACGAGCTCCACCTCCCGGGCTGCAACCACCATGCTTGGAGTTGACACAGCCTGCAGACTGCACCCTGCGCGGTCGGTCAAGCTCCTCGAAGACGATCGGAGGCGTCTGTGCTTCATTATGGTGCAATTCCCAAGCAAATCAGCTCACGAGGCAGTCCATTTCATTGTTTTACATGGTGTGTCAGCAACAGTGCCCGTCTAAAGAAGTACTTCATGAGAGCACGTGACAAGGTTACACCTCTGCCGTTGTGACAGCAGCATTACAACGTACCTGTGATGTCCAACGACTCTTCGGCAATTCACAGCGATCGCATTATGTCCGGGCTTACCAAGAGCTGAGTCATTGCCATGATCCATAATCGTCGAGCAACGCATATATACACGGTGCGCTGCATCTGAGTATACGTGCAATCTCTCAGAAGTATACGATCAGACACGCAATGCCATCAATCGAAAGAATGTCACCAAGTCTCGCTTCGTTCGCGTAAAGACAATCCTTGAGACACCTCCAACCTGTCTTGAGCTTCTACATGTCTGTCTTTGTTCAGGTGAATGCAGCCCTATCACCACTCTTCCACGGATGACTTTCGCTATTCTGAACCCTGCGAGCAGTTTCGAACTGCTTCAGTTTAGCTTTCAGTGCTTTAAAACACTCATTTCCACCCTTTCGACTCAACTCATCCCACCGCACTTTCATACTAATCAACTAAACCACACGCACTATCTGAAAGCAACATGACGCAGGAACCGATGACACCAGACTACTACTACATCCTCGGACTACGTCAAGACGCGAACGCTGATGTTGTCAAGAGGATGTACCGAGCAAAGTCGCTGAAACACCATCCAGACAAGGGCGGCGAACATAACGACTTCTTAGCGGTGAGTCGTACCTGCACTGCACAATGAGACAACGGACCGTCGCTAAGAATACTTCGCAGATTAAGGAAGCTTTTGAAGATCTGTCAAACGCTTCCTCGCGCGCCCAGTACGACCGCAATTATCCTGCTCTGCGAGCCGAGTGGGACGCCTACCGTGCAAGCGAGCAGGCACAGAACAAGGCATCAGCCAGCGATCCACCTGAAGAGTCGAGTTCAAACACTCCTGGAATATTCGCTGAACCCATCAAGAACATGCAAGAGCGCGAGGAGAACAGCCAGAGGGAGCGCGACGAGGAGCGACGAACGAGCGATGAAACAGAGCACCAGCAGGAGCAGCAAGCGACCGACAAAGACGCTCAACCCTGCGGCTGCCTGTGGCCACCCAGCAACAAGCAGCGCAGACCTACAGGTAACAGCCCAGAAGACAAGCACAGACAATCAGTGTACGACTCGGACCACTACCACTGGAGCCATGGCAAAGACTGGACCGGGGTCGAGCTCAGCCGTGACGGAGTCAACTGGGATGCCAGCACTGCAGACTGGGCGAAAACGACAAGCGCAGAGGTCGATCGGCGCCAGTTGGCGTACTCGAAGGCCAAGTCCGCGCGCCTGAGAGCCGAGCGGCAGCGTGACAGGGAAGATTACTGCCTGTACGAGCGCCAGCAGGAACTTGAGCGGATTGCGCGAGTCAAGCGCGGGGTCGAGGAGGCTAGACGCAGAGAGAAACAGTTGGAGAAAGAGACAAGAGCAAGGGTGGCGGAGCTGCTGGCGCAGGCTCGATCGAGAAGGTAGAAGAGAGCTCTCGGACTGGCAGGGCTGAAGCCGGCAGCGACTAGGAATATTTAGAAATGAACATGGACAAACTCGTAACGAGATAGTGCAGCTTTTCTGTGCAGCGATCTTCTTCTTACGCTGTTCCAGACTCCGCTTTCATACTACAGATCTGGGTAGACTCCACAGTCACGAAAGATGTTGACCTCGTCACAGAGAGGAACGGCGGTACCTTTAAGGAGTATTCAACATAAAGTGCCGAAGATGTTTGCATAAACGAAGGTAACCTTCAACCACAACACACATAGGTTAGGTGCCGCTTTTCGAAGCACCTCAAAGAGAACCATCGTCTTCGTAGCTTTGTGGGAGCATCTGCCATCTTCCTGGAAACAACGTATCTCATAAGCCTTCCCAACAGACTGTGCGTACAGTCTTGCCGTGGCCAGGGGACTTGTGTCGACTCCAGTCAGTATATCTCAACGGGTATATTCATTTCAGGAACCTCAGGACAGGTTCTCCGCACCTTGGTATGTCGCAGGATGTCTTGATTTGGAGCAGTGGTGAATGGGGTGGCGTATGGACTCGTCTTGAACAATGATCGTGCAGCGCTTAGTTCTGTCGTGGGCGTCCTCGGTGTGCAGCTTCAGAGACCAGGGTCTGCCAAAGCTACGATATACCCCTTTCATCTTTAAATTGAGTACCATAAACAAGGGAACTTCCATTTGGACTAGCCGTCGACGATCCGCTGTATTTTCCAACTCTTGGTCCAGTCTCTCAACTTGTCCATGGAGTTGTAGCGAAGTCCCAGGTGGGCGGGCAAATGCGAGTGTGTTGTCGTTACAACCAGGAGTATACTTGATAGTTCCAGGTCGTTGATTGCGCTGGTGATGCTGCGATCGATAGGTTGCCACGCGAACAGGCTCAGACGTCGGTCTCGTTGGTGATTGCTTCTTGGGTTCTCGCCAGTCTCGGCGGGAACCAAGGGCAGATGCACGCCGGACGGCCCCATTAGACAATGAGCATGATTCGGTGCTTCTTTAGTCATACGGCGTGCTGCTCAGCCATTTCGATCAGCTTGATCCGGTTGCTGAGCACGCCAGAGTCGACTTTGGTCATGTCGCGAAGCATGTCCTTCAATTGTCCTTTGTGCTAAGCCTGTTCCACATGCCGTCGAAACGATGACTTCTTGTCGAAATATAAGTTCTTGAGGTGTCCAGCCTCGTGTAAACTAATCAGCCTTTCAGAACGTCTCTGGCGATTGGAAAGTCTGCGGTCGCATCTGAAGTTGAGGCTAAAACCTGAAAAACCATCGAAGGGACAAGATGGTATACCGTTGGCCTGCCCCCTGGCTAGTTTCAGCGCATACCAGTCTTGATCTTGACTAGCTTTCTCGGACTCGTCATTCCAGATTCGTAGTGGTGAAGAGTGCTCGCTCGGTGTCGATGATGGGATGGACACAGACAGGAGCATGAGTAAGGGGTCAAAAGGAGGTCAGTGTGGGTGTCCATGATGAGGCACTGGTCGAACCACATATAGATGATAGTTGATCTGATACAAGTCTACAGATGCAAACGCTGACGTGACTTCATAATCCAACGGAAACGCAATCAATCAAACATCCTCCCACTCGCTGTCCTGAAGCATCTTCCTCATCAACAGCTTGGGGTTCGGATGCGTCAACAGGTTCTTGCCGAAGCCCCTCGGTATAGCCTTCTTCCTGCGTTGCTGATCGGGTAGCTTGTGGATCTCGGCGGCGACCAGCTTCCTCAGGGAGTATTTGTTCAGCTTGTTGATCCTGTCGATGAGGCCTAGCACTTGGGTATACAGGTCTTCGCTGAGCTGTTCGCGGAATTCGTCACAGATCCTTTGGCCTTGCTCGATCATCTGATCGCCCCGTTGCTGGAGTTCGTCAGTGGTGTCCTTTTGTATCAGCAGGATATCGCCGGCGTGTTCGTCCCTCTCTTCCTCCCACTCAGCTTGCTCGTGGGCACGGTCCTCATCGGCTTCCATCTTGACTTCGCTGAACGTCTTGTTCATCTGCTTCTTGAAGCGGTGGAGTTGATGCTGCTGGAAGCGCCACAGCTGACTGCTGAGGTGGTTTCGCAGATGTGGGAGAAACGTCTTGGCTGTTGGCGTCAGGGGTGGCAGCCTGCGATAACGATTGCCGCGAGCATCGTAGGTGAAGCACTTGGACCTGGAAGGCGGGGGGGACCAGTCAGTGTGGACGAACAAGTCTTGGACGGCACCTGCAAGACGAGCTTTCACAGCCTCGTCGACTTTTTGGAGCACTGCGGCGTCGATTCTCTGCGCATGCAATGGCCCGTTCAAATACGCATCGACGCGTTTGGCGACTGCGGCCTCGATTGCCTCGGCCTGCGAAGCCTCGAGCCTCTCGAACTGCGCAGCCAGTTCTTTTTTTATGGCTCGGTAGATGACGTTGGTTTGGGTTTCAAGTTGAGCGTGTCGCAATGCAGCAGCTTCGGTCTCGGGGCTGATAGGTTCCGTCTTCTCGCTCGTGAACGACTCGGCCGTGGGCGTCGTGGGCGTCCAGCTCCTGGGCGGGGGAGGAGGCGTGCTGCTATCTTTTGCGTGGGTCAGACAACGAGGAGCACGTGAGGCTGGGGGAGACTGACCTTGCCTTGGGCGCTTCCGCGCACGTGAGTCGTCGTACGCAGGCAGCGCACCAGGCGCTTCGGCGGGCGCAAACACGTGCCAGCTTGCCTTCTTCAGTCCGCGATTAGTAAGTGACGCGTCGACAGAGAAGCCGGACAGGCCCCTCGCTGCCTTGCCGAACGCCTTGAACGAGCCCTGGTGGCGCTGGTGCAGCTGGTTGTAGTCAAAGACAACGTGGATGCTCGTTGCTTTGGCAAGCCCCACCAGACGTTGAAACGCGCGCTCGCGCCCCGGCCTGGGGCTGACTGCTGCAACGTTCGCTGGACACCAGACAGGGGGCGGCTGCTTGACCGACAGCTGCAGCGTCTTGATGTCGAGGCGCTTCTTGCCCTTGCCCTGCCGCGGCACGAGCTGATCGAGATGCCGTTCCTCCAGCAGGCCTTTGCTGGTCAGGAGCCTGACGAAGGACGGCGTCAGGTTGTCGCCATCGTACTGCAGCACAATCTCCGAGTCGGTGGTGCCGTGGACCGTGGGCAGCCTGTGGACGAGCAGCAGGGTGGCGAGATTGGCGTCATTACAGCGGTAGACGAGCGAGCACACACACGGCGAGACAGGGTCGCTGGCAGAGGGGGTGGGAGCAGAATAGACAAACGCCGTGACGTCAAGATCGAAGTTCATATTAGCTATCCAAGAGTACGCTGCTACTTACCAGATCCCCCTTGGCGCAGCCCAAGAGAACCCACCCGCCCAGGCTTTGAGGGAGCAGCCTTGGCTCGGTGCTGCTCGCCACGACCGTCGCTCGCGCTGGGTACGCGCACGCAGCACCGAGCGAGAACCCACCCCGCGGACAGCAGCCGGTAGACAGAACGAGGCTCGGGCGACGGCCGTCTACCTTTACCGCCAGGGGCCTCAGTGGAATCACGAGGATGGTGGGCTTCGTCGGATACTCGATACGCGCAACGGGCGGAACGGGGGCGGAGGGCGCGATCTGAAGAGGATAGTGTTTGGGG